>MU195456.1:2450-15621 GCA_016904865.1 Pissodes strobi
AGCAATATTGAAGAGTATTGCTTTTTCACTGCTATCATAACTCCACCCCCTCTTGTATTTTGACTCGTATTGATGTTCCTGTCACACCGGTAGATTACATGGCCATGAAGCTCTATCTCCTCACTTATGACACCTTGGGTAAGCCATTTCTCCGTAAACAATAAGACATCATAGTTATCCACTAAAGCTATCTGTCGCAGACCATTCTGCTTATTAACTAAACTTCTTACATTCTGGTAGTGTACACTTAATTTGAAAACTTGTTGTTGGGTGTTGCTGAAAATTTGGTGAACTATTATTTTTGGATTTATTGGATTGTGGTATATATTCTTCAACCTCATTTCTTGGCCTTAAATTGAAGTACCTTACCACAAGATTGGAAAGCCAAAATGTGGCACCTCTAAATGTATTGACATACTCGTTGTTAATACCTACTTTAAATGATGAGGAGTAATAACCCCGCTTTAGCATTTTAACTATGTACACTGTTTTGTTATTGCATACCAACTTATTTAGAATGTATTCCTGGATCACCCTGTCAGAAGCACCAGTGGAGACTCGTTCAATATAAAACCAAGTTTTAGTTGGCACTCCAGTGAAACTACTTGTGGGATTCGAAGCTGTAGACATAGGATCTATTCCTGAACCCCTTAGAAAACAATTAGATTTTTCATTTGTGTTAGAGTTTTTGCAAGCAGTCTGTTGATTTAATAAATGAAAAGTACTAGAAATAGCATTTTCCACTTGATCGGGTGAAATTTCTCTTTGATTACTATGAAAGATTTTATCATTCTGTACCTGAATATTCCTTGGATTATTCTGAGGAGATTTTTAAAATTTACGTTGGTGAACTGTCAAAAAGTTGGACTCATATTTCCCATTTGAGGATTTACTATTTTTTTTCACTGGATTTACATGAATCTGAGTGGTTTTTGGTGGTAATATCCACAACAGGATCAGCACTCACATGCACACTTGGCTTAAGGATGACTGAACTGGAGCTCAATTGTTTTGTTGTACCGCCCCTGGTAAAGGTAGAGATGGACTCTCATTATCAACGGCATCAGTATCCACAATGACGTCAGTGATGTTTTTACTAAGAAGAGTTGGCAACACCACCTGGTTTCCATCACCAGGAGGTGGCACTAGCAACACTACACCACCTGTCAAATTATTAGCTGCTTGGGCCAGAAAAGAAGAGACAGAACATGGCAAACTAACTCACTTAATTGTTTTGGATTTCCATTTTTACTTTTACCCAAAATTACCAATTTTTCCTCCAAGAAATCGATCTTTTCACGCAGCAAATCATTTTTCTCTTGTAGTTCGAACAGCAAGAACTGAGGAGACCATAGTTTTTGGTATACAGATTGATTTTTTCATCTCCTGTCATATTCACCAAACCGTTATTTTCGGCACATTCGGAACAAGTTATCTCGCAAACACTTGCTATCATAAAGCTAGGAAATCTAACAACACAATAACTGTGGTAAACACTTTCACAAGACGTACATTTATTCAGTTTTTTTACTTTTTTACAACATAAATTGCAATATTTTGTAGGAGCAACAAAACTATCGACGCTGTCGGCCGCCATCTTTACAACACATAGCAATATATGCTCTGTATTATTTTTTTAGGCTATTATTTCAAATCACTGTCCTCCTTATTTGGTGTTTTAATGAATATTTTAATTCTTATTGTAATCGCTTTTAAATTCCTTTTCAGAACTCATTTTTATGATCATTCGAAGCTATTTTATTTTGACTGAATCTCTCTAGGATCCCTGTCCCAAGGTTTAACTTGAACTTAAACTTTAACTTGCAAAAGTCAGCAAATTTTATAATTAAGTTCTGGAGCGAACCCTCAGTTCGGTAGAATTTGTCTTACACCAAATCCGTTCATCCAGTGTCATATGCCTACACAGGTGCGGTCCGCTCTGGATGTCTTAAAGCTGTAACCAGAACTTTATTTAACTGGCGCTGAATTTATATTCTGGAAATAGCATCTCCGGCTAAGTTTCCTAAACCTAAACTTTTGCCCCCGTGCGTATATGCTAAGAAACTTGTGATGACCCCCTAGGTGCTCCCTTCCAAGTAGCAAAGTCAAACCGACTTATCTAAAGAAAACTAATCTCTAAGTGACAATCCAGACTAACCCAAACTAAGTTACATTGAAACTGAGATATTAAGCGAAAAGAGAGACGATGTACAATACGATTGTCGATATTTACTTGTGTATATTCATGTCAATTCTTAAATATACCGTTGAGAAATAAATGATTATGTTCATATACGTTCCAATCTCCTGTTCAAAAATTCATATTAATATAATCACAAACCTGTCTAACGGAAAATATGCTAAATTTCTTCCCGCTGCTCTCGATCAAAATCCCTGGAAGGATATTAAGTTTTTAATTAAAATATAATTTAGTTGCTACAAAATCGTTTACTCACTGTGACGTAAACGTCGAGGATTAAATCAAAGGGTAAATTTTCTTGATGTAAACTATCTCCACCGGTTAATAGAGATCCTGCCTAATCTTTTACGCGCTTATTAAAACATCGGCAATTCGTAAAAGGCGCCGGTTTTCGAGTTTAATTAAATCAATGTCACAGCGGGAAACCAGACTAGAGTGCCGAGTTTAGACCACGAACCGAAGGACGAATTTATTTAGAGTACGAGACTGGCATCTAGAAGACAAGGATAGTTTTACATTTATGATTTTGTCAAGTGTATTATTCAAAAATGAGCTAAATATTATTCTTTTATAATTTAAGTTGACCCTTAGTGATAAATTTGATTCTAGTTCTTTCTAAATATCATCTTTATTCACAATTTTATTGCAGCTCTTCTTAAAGGGAAATTCTTCTTCAAGCATGTTACTGTTGTTACTCTTTTCACGTTTTCGTCTTTATTCACAGCTTTGACATCAATTTTCAATGTTTCTTAGTTTTTTCCATGGTACTCCTTATATTTACAATTTTAGATCAAGTTGCATGCAACTTATTGTCTCTTCTTTTCTTCCTTTCTTGTCGTTTTTATTCAGAACTTTAATTTTTGTTTTTCCTGAAGAGAAGTTTTTTTATGTGTGTGCCACAGGCCACGAAAGGCCAAGGCCTATAATATACCCGTTAGGATACCGTGACCTGTTATATGGCTTATACCGTCAACGTTGTCTAAGTATCGAAACATGCACACTTGGTGAACTTCATGACACTTTTAGACAAAGCAGTAGTATTTCTACGGTCGTTATTGTAGAACTACAATAACTACTACTTTTGGGGCTCTCCCCGGGAATCCAACCCGGGTCTTCTGCGTGACAGGCGGGCATACTGACCACTATACTACCTATACCAGAAAGGAGACAATACCAATCCAGCCAATTACCGACCAATCTCACTGCTCAACATATACTACAAAGTGATCACAGCTGTCATACCCAACTTTTTGAAAAGCTCACTTCCCGACTGGGCTATACCCCTGAAACAGATGGCAAGAGACAATGTATGGGGAACAGTGCATGGACTGCTGCTTGACAAAAGCATCTCTTCTCTGACAAGACTGAACAGGACCAGTAGCTTCTGTCATGGCATGATGCTGAAAGGGCTTATGACTCGGTTCACCACAGATGCTTAAAGAGGCTCATTGATGGCCTGCCACTCCACCAAATTGAAAAGTGCAGTGGTGAGCCTCTCAGGGTGCAAATAAATATAAACAAAACCAGACCAATCCCAGTATAAAGAGGACTGCTACAGGGTGACTCCTTTAGCCCACTCCTGTTTGTGTTGATGACAGTCTATATCATCACGCATCTGCGCACTAACCCAGAGATTTGCAAAGGAACAAGGGGCAAACACGAAGCCATAGTGTTCATGAATAACTTCAACTGTCACGGCCCCATGAAGAATGGTATAAAGTTGATCACCACAGAGCTTACCAAAGCTACAGGAGAAATGGGCCTGAAGTTGAATATCGCCAAGTGCGGTATGTACTCCAGGAACGGTACAGACGTGGAAGACGAAGATGACAATGTGCCTTTCCTGCCCCAAATAAGAGAAGGCTACAAGTACCTGGGTTTGGAGCAGCTGGAGCGTGACACACTGCAAAACTTTAACAGAGTGGAAGTAAAGCTGGAAGAAATTATTGACACCATCCTGAAATCAGACCTTACAACATACGAACATAAAATCAAAGGCAGAACATCATCAAATGCTTCAGTTTACTTGCCAAAAACGATGAATAGAACGTGAGACTGAAATTGACTTTGCCAAAAAAGGTATATATTTGTTGAAGTATAGAGACCTCACAGAGTGTCTGGAAAATTGTTCAAACTTTAAAAAAAGCTGGATGCCGTAACCTCCTTAGCGACATGGAGTTGGGGAATTAAAAGCACCAGGTTCGAACATCAGATGAACCAAATATCAGAAACTGTTGTAAAAAGATTGTAGCTGATATAAAAAAAAAAGTACTTTGAAGACCTACAAGGGGAATGGACCAGAAATATGCACTGTGGAAAAGTGCTTCTCCAAGAGGCAGACAAAATCACATTCCCAGCCTAGTTATCTCCAAACTTGGACCCTTGGAAAAGTGGAATGCTTCAATCTGCCGCTGAAGAGCAATTAAACGGACTGGGCTCTTTACCACTCAGACGGAACTGTAGAAGAGGGTGTAATAAAACTGAGACAGCATACTATGTTTCAGCAGCATGTGTCACCAACTCTTATATGACTCGTCATGGCAATGTTGTATTTCTGAGCCCGAAGACATTGCTGAAGAGTCTAGGTGTCCCACAACATCACTCCAGGAACCTTCAGTTTGGTCAGGCCATATGCAACGCTGAGTTTCTGTCCCAGGGCCACCAGGTGACCGTCCAAGCGGGCCAGAAGATTCTTACCGAAAAACACAATAAGCCTGACATTTTGGTGAGCTTCACAAATCCTGCCGAGATATTTATTATAGAGGTAGCTGTTTATAGCAAATCTGGCGCAATCAAGAGCATCTTAAGCCAATCAGATATGCTGTGAACTTTGTCATTCAGCTCACAGAGTTCAACCTACTACAGGTGATCAGAGACTTCAACATTGTCAGCGAACTGGGGAAGATCTACAGATGCCCTGTCAAATTAGGCGTGTTTGAGGTGGGTTGGTATGGCGAGATGATAGCTACCGATGAGCACAAGGAGTTCTGTGGAATGCTGAAGAAAAACTTGAAGGTTTCCAACAAAGACATCGAAATCCTCCTCAACAAGGCCACCTACAGCGTCGCTGTTTCCACAAGCGTCATTCTCAATAAAGAGTTGAATGAACCAAGAAATGATAATTAAACAAAAGTATTAATTTTGATAGACTGTTATTTCTCCTGTAATTTTATTTTATTTTATTCTTGTGATTTATATTACTTTGTCCAAAGACACGAAACTTTTTCCCACTGTAGATAGCTTAGCTTTAGTACCTGTTTATTCTATTTTAATAATCGATACCACCAATATTCCATTGTACAATGTTCCTTTGATTTTATATATTGTGACATTTGTAAATTGTAAATTATCTTTGCAATAATTTACTAATTTTTAGGAGTATGCACATTTTATATATGCAATGAAAAATGTAAATAAAGCTTTATATACTACCGGAGAGCTTCAAGCTCATTATTGCTTTTCCTTATTCTGAAGTTAATATTCACAATTTTTACTTTAATCCTCCTTCTGTGTCCTTTTTCTGCTCAATTTATCGTCTTTATTCACAGCCTTGACTTTACTTTTTTCAAACATCCTCTATATTTACAATTTTAGAATTAGCTGTCCTTGCCTAGTGTCTTTAATAATTTTAATCTATCTTCGCTATTTCTCATGATTTTGTCCCTATTTACAATTTTATTTTAACTTATGGTTTCTTTGTTAAAAATGTGTTCTAGGATCTTATTCTGTCTTCTTTTCTTCCCTTCTTGTCGTCTTTACTCAGAAATTTAATGTTTGTTTTTTAAAACATACCACTGCTTCTTCCTATCTTTTTCTTTAGTGGTCCATATCCATTATTTTTATTTTAATTCTCCTTCAATTGAGAGACTTCTTCAAAACATTAATTGTGTCTTTTCAATCCTTATATTGTCATTTGTATTCAACGTTCGTTTCTTCTCGTGCTATGGCCTATTTTCGCAATTTTAACTACACTTCTCCTTGACTAGGGTGGTCAAGGATTCCACTGTTCTTCTTCTTAAATTCTCTTTGAAATTTTTCTTAAAGCATCTCACTGCGTCTTTTCTGCGTTGTCGTGTTTATTCACAGCCTTAACACCCTCTCTATTTACAATTTTAGAATTAACTGTCCTTACCTAATGTCTTTAATGATTTTAATCTATCTTCGCTATTTCTCATGATTTTGTCCCTATTTACAATTTTATTTTAACGTATGGTTTCTTTGTTAAAATGTGTTCAAGGATCTTATTCTGTCTTCTTTTCTTCCCTTCTTGTCGTCTTTACTCAGAACTTTAATCTTTGTTTTTTTAAAACATACCACTGTTTCTTCTTATCTTTTTCTTCTATGGTCCATATCCATTATTTTATTTTAATTCTCCTTCAATTGAGAGACTTCTTCAAAATATTAATTGTGTCTTTTCAATTTTTATATTGTCATTTGTATTCAACCTTCGTTTCTTTTCGTGCTATGGCCTATTTTCGCAATTTTAACTACACTTATCCTTGTCTAGGGTGGTCAAGGATTCCACTGTTCTTCTTCTTAAATTATCTTTCAAATTTTTTTTAAAGCATCTCACTGCGCCTTTTCTGCGTTGTCGTGTTTATTCACAGCCTTAACAACACTGTTTATTCCCTCCTCCGCATGCAGTAGTTCTTACATTAACGTTAGTTTCATTCTCATCTAAGTAGCTTCTGTAAATGGTATTTTCTAAATCAACTAACGCTTTCCATTAAGTATGGAGGAGTCACTATCAATAAAACATTTGCAGCTCATCTTCACTTATCTCCACCTCTTCTCTGGGCACCATCATTTCGCAAAAACATGCCGCCATTATTTGAAGATCAGTAACTGAATTTAAGATTTATTATTTTACAACCTCAACATCATTTTCTGAAACTCTACCCGTGGATTTTGGAATTGGCAATCGTCTTTTAATTATTAATAATCCTCGCCTATTACTGCCTCTTAACAGCTTGTCACCCCTTCCCCAAAACGTTCTCATTAAAATTTCAATGTTTGAGCGATACAACCCTAATAAACAATCCAGCTGTTAGTGAACAAAGGGCGTCTTATCCGAAAGCGATTGAACTATAACCTGTTTATAGAAATGTGTCATAAGCGTTCGACCGCAAGCCCCGAAATTCGCGAATTTGGGGCCCTGTAAACAATGCGGGAAGCACATTTAAATTTCATAGTTGGAGGTTATGCTAAATAACGGCTGGCATTATGTGGGCGTTACACGTATTAACCTATATTGTATAATAAAGCTGTAGGGGTGCGTAGACGATAATGTCGTCTACTTTCGCATATAAATACGAAGGCAACTTTGCGCCCAAATGAAATATATAATTATACAGAGTCAGTTTCTCGCTCTCCATCTTCTCCTTTTACAACTTCTTATTTTCCTTTTCCTTCACTTTCTTTTAAGTGCGAATTTTGTGGTTGTCCATGAGGTGTTAAGTTTACTGCTCTATTTATTCATTTGTTTTATTATATCCCAAAGCTAATGGAAAATAGGTTAACTGGAATGAGGGCAGTCAATTCTTTTAAAGCGAGTGTTAACTGTAACTCCTTTAATTCTGAGGTTGAGGCGTATTTAAAAACCTTAAGGTCAATTGGATATATCCCCTCATGTTATCATTAGCTTAGTGTGTGACGTTTGTAATCACTTCCTGAAGCTATTCGACAATATTTTAGAACACTGTTGTTGCTGTGTTATTTATGATCCCATTAATATTTCAGTATATTCAGCAGTGCAGGGAATCGGAGGAGGAGGAGGGAATTCGCTATTAGAGACAACAACGAGAGGTCCACATTTCGATGCAGCCGCCTCGAAAAACGTCACAGCACTGTTAGGAAAGACTGCTTACCTCAATTGCAGAGTTAAAAATTTAGCTAATAGAACGGTAAGTGGATCATTCTATTTATGGCACATTATTTCTGCTTTCTCACCCGTAGGTTCATGCATTTATGATTTAAGAATTTTAAAAATGTTGTCGCCTGTAATGGTACCTCGAGATAAGTTGATGTTAATATAAATCAGATCATTCATGATCAGCCTACTTAATAATAATAATTGCATTGCCCACGTTATATCATAAGATCTCCAATAGATCGAATCAAGCTACACACGTAAAGTCGTACGCTAATCTAACCGAAACTAAAATGTCGAAGTACTACTAAGCAAAATCAATTTGTTAAACATAATTGTCTGTTTAATGGAAAATTTACTTCGATTTAATGACGATTGAGCAAACTCCTTGTGCATATTTTTTCATAATTTAGCGGTTTGTGACATACCAATGTTTAGCTGTACAGCAATTACTAATTAATTAAATCAATTTAATTAGCAATTTGTCCATGGAAGTTACTATATCATTTACACTTAATCCATAACTAAGTCTTTCATTTAATATTATTTCCATTTACGTAATTGCACAGATTTACCAAATAATATAAATGGCAATAGTGTAATACAATAATTATCTTACACTTCGCAGTGGTACAAGAAGCGTCCTCGGTGGACAATAAGAATAGTGCTCTATGGTTTTGAAGGTGTTACGCAAAGTGTTGTAAAATAATTGAAACCCTTGCCATAGCCATTTCGGGTTTAATTTCTCTACTTTTGGAATACCTAGGTAGAAAATCATGCACTAGCATATATCTGCATAAATTAATAAGGTAGAGTATTGACGGTAACTTGATTGCTTATCATTTATCGTCTTTATTCACATCATTTACTCCATCACAATTTGAACTGAAATGTTTTATGCCCATTGATCTAGGCGATCTCTCATGACTATTTTTGTATTGTTTTGACGACTTTTTTGCCATAGCCATTGGGCTCTCTCTCATTGAATTACTAAGGATTCCCTCTCATCATGAACTGTATAATTTAGCTTAAAAATAGGCATAAGGATGGGCGCGTTGTTTTATCCTATAATGCAACCTTGGTAAATTGCGTTGCGGTTATTAGCCGCAATATTCCACCTAGTCAGGATGATCTCTTCATCATGAAATAAGATTTTGCCTTTTGTATAAGCTTGACACATTTTGTGTGTAACCTTAATCTCTCGTTATAAACCCAGCAGCTCTACTTTAATTCAAAATTCAAAAACTTGATGTTATGTGGATAACATCTATGTCATCCTTTTCATAATCTTCTTCATCATCATTATAATTAGTGTTGTAACATTTCCTGAAATATGTTTTCGGAAATATTTCCTGAAACATTGGAAGTATATGGAAATACATGGAAATAGGTATTATAATTACAGAAAACACTAAAAAAATAAGAAAAAAAGGAAAATATATTTATAACAAAACATAACAAAACACAGAATGCTTACACATGAACACAAATAAAGAGTTATTCTTTAAAACAAAATAAAAATAAAAACAAAGGTAAAACATGTTCAAAAAATCTTATTTTTGACAGGCATATCTTCATCGGTGTCATCACGCTCAATAACATCTTCTTGCCTGTCTACTTCCTCAAAATCTTTAATAGGATCGGAAATAAAAATTGACCTACCAGCCTTTTCTATTTTCTTCAGCAAGTTTCCATTGTGGGATACATAGAGTGGTTTAGCGGCTCTGTCATTGATAAATCTGTTTCTCTTTTGTGAGTGAATATGACTAAAAATGCTATTAGATGAAGAACAATATCATTTCCACCAGGAGACTGGGTTATCAAAACTACTTTTCCATATAAAGTTATTTCCAAATCATTTGTCACTTCTACAGCGGTAGTTGGCTATTTCATCTATTATTTCTTGCTCCGTTAAATTGAGTTAATTCTTTGATATATTAAGTATGCATTCTATGGCTGAAAGAATTTGTGTTTAATCAAGTTCAGAACCTTATGATTTTGGATGTAGTAATTCTGCAGCATAATGTATGGGCTTTACCACAAAATTTTCTTTTATGCCAGCAAACTTTAGCAATTCAGATTTCTATGTGTCGTTAAGTGGGGACACTGCAAGGTGGTTCTGAATTACACCTTTAATATCACGAAATGCTTTACAGCAAAGTGAGTAGTGTCATACATAATCTTCTATAATTTTCAACCATTTGCAAATAAGTAGAAAAATGTTAATTAGATTGTAAATTTGACCCCAAAATATTTCGTCATCTAATTTCTACTTCTTAATTTATTTATCAGTCATTTGTGTTGCTTCTTGGCTAACTGCAACTCCTTGTAAACTGAGTCAAGCGCTGTATACACTTTTTAAACTGGTCGAAACAGAAGACCAGCCAGTTTTTACAGGCAATTGTATAGCACCTACATTTGGCTCTACATTTTTGTTTTGTTCGTAAAAGCTCATACAGAACTTGCTTTTTCTTTATCTATTTTGCAATATCTGTAACTTTATCGATTAGAGTCGATATAGTATCAATTTTAAGAAAATCATTGCATAACGAATTGAGACCATGAGAAAGGCAACCATATAGAATGATATCGTATTTTTCCTTTGGTATGATTCCAGCACGTTGCATATTTTTTGCATTATCTGAAACGTACCCTAAGAATTTGATTGGTCCGTATTTTTCAATTATCTTCCCCATTTCATCAATATATACTGTGTAGTGTGTCTTTGCAACTTAGTTTCGATAGATGCTTCCAGTAGCGCTGATACACTTTATGACTCCTTGGGTTCTTAGGTTGCTCCAGCCGTCACTCTGTTGACCTAGAATTTCACTTTCATTGATTGTAGGTTCAACCTTTTCATTTACTCGATTTAACTCTGCATCCAAATTTATATTCGACATTTTGTACTTGGTAGTACAAAACATGGACGAACCATCTTAAAGAACTTACCCATCCGTCGTTCTCAAGGATGGACAAGGAAGAGTAACTGGCGTATATTGCACGAGTTAGTTGGTTTTCGATTTTTTCCTGTAAAATGTATGGATTTACATCTTTTTATTTAAGTTATTAAAATTCCAATTCTGCTTTTTATTGCATAAATAAATCCTCAAATCTCTGTAGGTACATATTTTGTTAAGATCATATATATAACGAGTTCAGAATCAGATGATAAAAAAATAATAAAACTTAAAATAGATGGAGTTTTAAAACAACTTTTACATGTGCTTATAACTCTTTTTTCAAACTTTTTTTATTTTCCTTTGGATTCCCGTATATAAGCAATAATCTACGACACTTGATCTTTTTTGGAAATTCGGTCAGTAAATTAAAAAATGCTTCTAGACGTCTCAGGTTTCATTAAAAAAGTAGTAGGTTTAATGATTTCATTTACAACATTGGAAGTAGATGGGGGAGGCATTTCAAGATCAAAGTCGATACTGGAACTGCTAATAGTACTATAAGTAGCGGTAAAACTTGAGGTTGACGGTTGTGATGGTAGTATTTCCGGAACTGACCATTCTGTTTCAGAGGCAATAACAGTGGAATTATCACTCAAAATGCTTTCATTTACCAACACACATTCATTGTCATTGTCGCTTGATGTGGCGTTTTCTTCTTTGTCACCGTGCATAAATTTCCTTTTAATTTGTATAGGACAGTTTTTACAAACTTTACTTAAATGTGTCTTCATCCTGGACGCATTTTTAAAAAACGTTTTACTACAATACATGTGCTGGTAGATAATGTTTTCTTTAGAAATGCAATACTTCCAAACAATGTCCTTTGTTTTCTCCATTTTTAAAACACACTAACGATCGACGCTATGAAAAAATAAACTTCTAAATCTTCCGGAATATACTTTATAAAAAAATTCTCTAGTAATGCACTGCGGCATTCACGTTTTTACTTTAACAAATAATAAGATATTTATGTCGACCAGGGAATTCCCCTATGGGCTCGGGACTTCCCAGGCACCAGCCGTAAAAATCCGGTGTTGCCAATAAGTTTGTGAATCGTCGAGCTCTGTATATTCACTATATATGTATTTGTGAGAATTGTTCTCTAGTAAGTTTAGTGGTTATAGTGTTACAAAATATGAATCATATATAAATAAGCATCGTATTTAAATCGTTGATGAAAAGACTTTTAAATATTTCCAATATTCTCCATATTTCTGAGATACGCTAGGAAATTTCCAATATTTCCATTTACAACAGTAATTATAATCATCATATAGACTTGTTTCCAAAATATCTCTAATTTTCTTTCACAAATATTTTTGTTTTGCTTATTATATTTTATGTTAATAAAGTCACAATGGACAAACATCATTCTTTTTTAAACATTCTTTTAAGCATTCTAAACAAAAATTTGTGTATGCAAGAATCTGATGTACAAATCTTTTCTTGAAAATTATCCTCCATAAGGACTCTCTCTCATGAATATACTACTCGCTGGGAAAGTTAAAATTGCCGATATTTTTATCATAATAATAAATAATAATAATAATAATAACAATAATAATCAAATAATAATAATAATAATAATCAGCGATAATCAATACGGCTTTCGCAAAGAGAGATCGACAGGAGATATATTGGCCTATGTCACCCATATATGGAGTAGGGCAAATGAAAACTACGGAGAGTCTCGAGCGATTGCGTTGGATATTTCAAAGGCATTCGACAGAGTTTGGCATGACGGCTGCTCAACAAACTGCCGTCCTTGGGACTGCCCGCCTCTCTCTGCAGCTGGCTGGCCAGTTTCCTTAAGAACCGATCCCTACACGTTGCAGTCGATGGACACATCTCGGACACATTCACCATCAACCCGGGCGTGCCTCAGGGCGCAATACTTTCACCAACTCTGTTCTTCATCTATATTAATGACCTGCTGATCGAAGCGAATAATCCTGTTTACAGTTTTGCAGATGACAGTACTCTTGTCTCCCACTTTAAATCAGAAAAACCCTTACCAGCGACTGAGACTCATCACCGCAGACAGGAGCAGATTACAGCAATTAATCAAGACCTGGAGAAAGTTCAAACTTGGGGCGACCGAAATTTGGTCCAGTTCAATGCAGCAAAGACCCAAGCAGCAAC
>JAEQML010072261.1:0-15621 GCA_016904865.1 Pissodes strobi
GTTTTTCGCCTGTAGTATTGCGGTCTTCGATTACCACTTCAAAGGAGCCATCAAAATGGAGTTTTGTTTCCATTGTCTCGGTTGGTTTGGTCACAGCCTCTATCTGAATATCTTTCAGAATTTTAGGGTGGCCAGTCAGTTTTGCAGACTTTAGTTTTTGTGTCTGAGTGACTCTATGCGCACTTGTCCAGGCCTCCTTTTCTATGCACGTATAGAACATACTAAAGGAAAAGGACGACTACTGAATTAATGACAACCGCCAGGAATTTATAATATTTTGACTGGTAGGTAAAAGAAGCCATTATTTAAGAAATCTAAATTTATAGTCTGATTCGCTATAGGCGTTCTAAATTCTTAATAGTTACTGTAGCACGTGGACATATTTTTGGAATACTTTTGATTGATAACTCACATAAGTCATAAAACACTTTTACGTTATTAAGTCGATAAGTCGTATCGGTGAGAAGGTACCTTCCCAAAGGGGGAAAATTCAAATTTTCCCAATTTGAAGAGATTAAAAAGATAAAAATATAACTACAAATTTGGACCAATGGGAAAAACCTTGGAGATAATTAATTAAAAGACGTAGGAGAGGAAATTGGAAATTAAAAGTTCTGTTCAAAATATCAAATTGGGTTTAGAAAGGGGCATATGGCGACTTTAACCCATCTTACATTATGCATGTAAAAAAATATTTAGAACCGACTCCATACACTGGCGTTTTTTTGGCATTTCAGCATTTCAGGCTAATCATGTAAATATTTTCAAACTATATGATATATTGACTGAAGCTCCCATTCGTACAGAAATTTCTAATATGATTTTTAAATTACTGAATGGAAAGGAGACCTAGAGAAATGTGAAAATATCGTTGGACCTAAAAATCTCTCAGTAGGTTTAGCAGAGGAGCCTCGAGTTCATTGTTATTCAACATATATACTAAAGATTTACATAATACAATTAATAAAAAGGTTAAACTTTAACACTACGCGGGTATTTTCTTAATGAAAGGTCAGGACCTTAATCGGATGATCGTTAATATGAATTGCACCCTAGAAATAGTTTAATTTCATAATTAAATTTAAAGATTTTTCCAACAAAATCAGCGGGTATGAAATTCCAAGCGCCAGATTTAGACTTAATATCGACAATAATACCATACCGTGGGTAAGGGAATATAAATATCTTGGAATGATAATAACGGGGACCCTTAACTGGAATCAACAAATTGAAAAGATGTGCAATAATGCAACGAAGTGAATTAATGTTATAAAATCAGTAAGTGGAGTATAGTGGGGAGCAGATCCAAAAGTCGCATGAATACTAAATACGACGCCAAAAAAAAATAAAGAAAAATTAGATAGAATTCAAGTTCAGGCTCTCTGCGTCGTGATAGGCTGACTGTATGAAATAAGCTAACAACACCTCTACAAAAGGACAAAGTGCTCACAAAATTTTAGCTAGTGACGTCATGCATGTGGGCCTTTGAGATTTGTAGCGAATATGTAGAAGTGGGACTTGTGGATGGAAGGGTAATCGCTATCGAGGCGCAACTGGTCGCAACGTTGCCAGACTACTACGATAGTGGCAATTACACACCCCGTCGAAAGTCCTGGATCCCTAACTACTTTTCTCATAAGAGGCAATACAAACATGTCCCCCTGAAAACATGCATATCTACTTTAATAAATAAGCAAACAAAGTCATTCAAAAAAGAAAATGCTAAAAATAGATGAGGCTACAAATGTATTACAAAATGAATGTAATGAATATACTGCCGTAACACAGCCAGTGGTACAGAGTGTTGAGTTTTCAGAAAAAGCCAAAATTTTCACTCGGTATAAAAGAATCTTAAATTTTGACCTAAATTTTTGACATTGCATTATAGACAATTCATTGGCAATGTTATCCACCCGTAAGACCTAAGTCAAACTTGAGTTTTTCTTTCATACCGGGTAAGTCAAAAATCTATGCTTATTTAAAATCCCTCAACACTCTACAAGCCCACTGGTTACCGCAGTCGATTCATTTTGTAATACATTTGTAGCTTCATCTTTTTTTAGCATTTTCTTTTTTGAATGACTTTGTTTGCTTATTTATTAAAGTAGATATGTATGTTTCAGGAGGACATGTGTGTATTGCCTCTTATGAGATAAGTAGTTAGGGGTCCAAGGCTTTTGACGGGGTGTGTATTAAGATGCCCGTATATAAAGAATGTGTCTCTTACATTACAATTTCTCCAATATTGTAATATGTAATATTTCCATAAGATGTCCTTTCCTCTTTTTATAATGTGGTATTTCGTTAATTATTTACCTTTTTAATTATCTAATACCTTGTTTGTGCACTTTCCTAAAATAATACTTTCCTTATGGAGCCGGCAACAGCGCATCATCTGGGAGGATGTAACAGAAACAAAAACAAAACACACGATTAGTTTGCGAATTGGGCGATAATGGCTGGGGAGTGTTATTTTCTTGCATTTTTCTGAAATCGGAACTATTTATGTGCTTTTAAGTGCATGAAACTTGTACCTAATATTTCGTTGTATATTAAGGTATAAAATTTTAATTGTTAGGCGTGTTTTTAAAAACGTAAAACCATATATTTCGGAGTTAAAAACCTGTTTCTTTTGTGCTAGTTTTTCGGTGTGTTACAGCACAGCTTATAAGTCTTTATTCGTGTTTAATTGTATGTTTTTCTCTTGTTTTCGGCTAGTTTTGTAGTAACTGATAAGTAGTGTAATTATGCTTTAAACGTGTTGTATTCCTGGCGCTAATGGAAACTAGAAAAATGGGCCTCGAGTTCATGCTTTCGGTTTTCTAAAGGACGTAAGTTTACGACAAAAATGGCTAAAAGCTATACCCCAGAAGACTGTTTACCATATATTTTTTAAATTGCCCGTTATTTATCAAAATATTTCAAAATACGGCTAAGTAAAGATGAGAAGCTCAAAAATATTGATGAGTTAAATTTGTCAAAAGCCCTTGAAATATGCAAAATGGAGTTGGAGGAGCACGTGAATAACATACAATTTAATAATTTTGGGGCTTTTATTATCATAATTTTTATATTTAAACTACCAAAACATTGGTTTTCTGCCCAAAGTTTATCTCAAAGGTGCAGATGCAAATTGCTCTAAACAAGACTTTTCCCAAATTCCCTCAAATTTTAATAAAAGATGATCACTTTCGGGATATCAAAGATGTATTTCCATTAATTACATATTTAGGTGATTAATGTTGCTCATTAACAAATTAAATCTTGGAGGACTTTTATACCCCAAGAACAAGCTCTAAATGTTGTATCTGTGACTTACATAATCTATTAAAGAGTTAATGAAGAAATTTGAGGACATATTTCTAGAGACTTATAATAAAAGATCGTTATCGATTATATCAAAAAAATATCTGAAGATATATGTAAAGTAGAGACAAAAACAAACAGAGAATATCATTAAATATTTACTTCAACAATTTTACCAGATATTTCTATTCCAGCTATTCGCGGGCAAGTTGCATGTTAACCAATCATTTTATTTCTAATGGATGTTATTTCTATTGATTTTGCACACGCCTTCATAGATATGTGGGTGTAACAAGTTCTTGGAGAACATTTTCAAAAGTTTAGCATCGTATATTCTTTATTTTTATTAACACCCATTTGTTAGTTCAATCGTTGGTATAATAATTTTTCCAAAAATATAAATATTTCGCATTGTTAAAAAGCAATAAAAGCTTTTAAACGTGCTTTTTACTGCGTTTGTTGGCAGTACGTATGTTATGTAAGTGGAATGTTATTAATTATCATTACGGTTACATCATTCTTTAAAGTTAAAGAATGCAACTAAATTAACATCTTATGTTAAACACATTTTTTCTATTTATGCTTTATATCAATATAACAATACTTTGTTTTTTTAATCGATATCTTATATCGATTATTATTGTTGCAAAATAGCTAAATATTCTAGTACCTGATAGTTTTGAACATACCCGTCATTTAAGGCGCTGGATTTCGGAATTATCACAAATTGCAACCTATTCGTATTCCTATTAAACTGTCTACTATACATTAGTTAACATAGTCTACATCTCGTAAGGATATATTTGCGAAAAATCAAAAAGTGTTGACAACCCATCGTCCCATCATAAAATGAAGTAGTATTTCCCCACAAACCATACGAAAGGCTTTGGTTAGATATATATATATCTCCCTTAAAATACATTGAAATAATTTATTAAGTCAGATATTCCCGACTCCATTTGACAGATGTCTATTTTCATCATATTTCAAAATAATTTTTATTAGGGTCATTTCACGTTTCTGTATTTGCTTGAAATCAAACAATATTGCGATATACTCTCATTACGTAGCACCTACACAGTTTAACAAACAACGTTCTGACATTAAATTTCGAATAATGAAAGCACATGCAGAAGCTTTTAGCGATTTTTGGCACAATTACTGTTTTAAAATCGCTATGGCCAATATAACGCTCTATAATGAACGTAATCACCAAGGAAAAATATATTACATAAAATAAAACATAAATTAATATCGTTCGATAGTTGTTTCAGATTCGATCTTGGTCGGTTTTCTAAACAAACAGAGAGTGCTCATAGGCACTATAATTTACCATGGGGGCTAGTTCTAAAGTGATTTTGTAAATAAAATAAAAACCTTTAGGATTATATGAATATTTTAAAAAGTTATTTTACCTGAAAACAAATGAAAGCTCATAAATAAACAAAATATAAACATTAAATCATTGTATGTAGTCAGTGCTACGATATCGACAATATCAATCGATGCTAGGTATCGACCTTGCAGAATATCACAAGAATAATGCCTTAAAAGCTAAAGCAATGCATAAACAATTGTAATCATAAACTAGTGTATGATTCTAGAAACTATCTTAAATGTTCATTAAAGTTCCTGCGGAACAGCTCAGTGTGAGCTCGGTTAACTGAGATAACTTTGAGATGAAATACAGTAATATACAAGCAATAATAACAGGATAAATATTACCTTAATGTCCACCTATTAGCTACTATGTACACTATATTCACCAATGGACGAACAACGTTCAATCGTTCAGCAGTTTATCTTTCAGCTCATGGGAAAGTCACTTAAAAAACACTTGCTAAGTCTCTTGCTAGCTTCTATATACAATGTACTTCAATTTCTTGCAAATAAGAATGACTCGATTGGCAGTAGATTGAGATGGTATACAGTTATCGCATAATAGCATGACATAGATGCCTTTGTGAAATGCGGTTTTTGGTACACGCAAAAATGGATACTAAAATCGTTATGCAGGTCGCATAGGTGAGCTGAAATACATGTAGAAGAAAAAGCATTTTTGAATATTTATATTATAATAAAGCACAGAGGATATTGGCAGGCAGGGTGCCGGGTACGCTAGTAGAGCGTCTTACTGACTGAGGGAATACTGGCAGGCGGGGTGCCGGGTACGCTAGTAGAGCGTCTTATTGACTGAGAGAATATTGGCAGACAGGGCGCCGGGTAATCTTTATATTATAATAAAGCCAGAGTATCACAAAACAATGTTATACTCTGATAAAGTATAGAGAGAAATGAAGCCCCATGAACGAGACCAATGGGGACGCTAGTACAGCGCTCGGTACAGCGCCTTACTTGTGAGAGAGTAATTGTAAACATGTGAGTTTACTTGCATGGGGCTCGAGACAAGACTCGATTGAAATGAACCCCCATGGGCGATTGCCCTGGGGACGCTTAATACCTCGTTCGGTACAGCGTCATACTGACTAAGAGAATATTGGCAGGCAGGATGCGGGTAAATACCATTACTTGTAGGCTTGAGACGACGACGACGAACTGTCGCAATGACAGGATATCACAAAGTCACTTGGATAGAGAACTTGAGAGATTAGGGGTTCTCAATACGTGAAATCTGCCTGGCATGGCGCGGCGTGGCGCCATGCCGGCGGGAGAGCGCCTAGCGCGTCTTGCTTGTGTGAGGGTCAAGAGACAACTTAATTCTAGAACGTGAGACTGAGAACTAGATCAACTCGAAGGAGTTGTCACCGCCCCTTGTCACCACCCCTTCTGGCGGGAAAATCTACATCACTACGGAAATGGAAAGGGTAAATAATGTAAATACTGAGAAGTTATATAAAACTTGACGTCAGCGATGGTCTAAAATAACCTTATGAATTTTAACACAAATCTGGTCGAAATACGTTAACTAGTTTTTATAAAATTCGATTGTTAAAGATTTTAGGCGCTAACTTGATTACCTCCGTAAAGCGCTTGTGAAAGCTCAGTGATTGGCCGAATGTCCGAATGTATTCCTGCAGTGTAGCTTACACGGCCTTGGGGTTTGCGATACATTGAGGTGATTGGTCTAGCACGAATTATGCGGGTGGATGCAGGACTGCTTTTCTTGTGTCGAGCTGCCGAGTGCAGATGAGTAAACGTTATAACTAGAGATGGCGCTAGGAGTATTACCGGGGTACAGTGGCTTTTCTCGTATAAAGGCACTGTACGACGAGCTTTTTAAGAGACATTCCTTAATTCCTTTGGAATGCGAACACAGTGGCGTGGATTCTTAAAATAATACGAATTATATCGTTAGATTTGAAAACGTGTTCAAATGGTTTTTGAACATTAGTATAATAATAAGCTTTCTGTGGACAATTTATATTGTAAACTACTAATTAATTAACACCCTGTCGTAAGTTTGAACTTAAACTTGAAAAATAGTATGTAAACATTGAACATAAATTATAAACAACGCGAGCGGACAGCCCAGGCAATTATGAACCTTAAAGTTATAATGGTCAACGGATTAAATTGTCAAGGGGACCATAAGTCCGACAGGCTTTTGTCTCTCACGTATTCGGCTCTCAGCTACTACAGGCCACACGGACATAGTAGGGGCTCTAACCATACCTTAATCTTCAGACCTAACTCGAGAAGTGCAATTCACAGGAACGTAATTCTTGGAAGATACCCGCCTAAAAAGCACTAAAGTCGTGTCTGCGATAGATCTGTCAAAATCTAAGTCAAGTGATTTTTAAAGTTAAACAAATATAGCGCCTTAAAGTGCTGAATGAAATTAGGATAAACTAAGAACCCTTAATAATCATCTCATGAAATAATCAAACCTAACCCTAAATTTAAACAAAACAACTCTCTTAGAGAACTTTATTATAATACAGGGACTAAGACCTATAAATAATTCATATCAAACCTCAACCGAAAAGACATTGCTTGTTTTAATAACCGGGTATAGTGTAAACTCATTAATAATTCTTTGAGCAATAGACGTTGTTATTGTTTTACCGAAGTGCCTTCTTTATTATCTCTTCTCACCTGCCATAGTCCGATCCATAATCTGAGCTATGTAACCTGCACGCCATCCAAGGCGTGGCGTCACGCCTCCTGACAATATTATGAAACAAGGTAATATTAAGTTAACCGTATATACTTCTATGAAACGTGTAGACTAAAAACAAACCATTATAAAAATTTAAATGAGACTTAATTGATTTTTATGGCTTAGAGATTTAAATTCGAAGATAACATTTAGTGATAAAAATATATTAAGAAGCATGTGACACATTTTCAATAGCATAATAAAATTGAAGTTACAAATGGTTGGAAAACTTCGCGATTAACCATCAACAAAATATATGCGGATACATTTTTAATTAAAAGCGTATGCGAATGAGTCAGACAAAAGTGATTTCCATTTTTCAAGCGAGGACGATATCCAAAGCAGTACGTTTATTCTGATGAGGAAGCAAGTACTTCTAGTTGTGACTCTGCAGAAGAAGTTCTGGGGTAAAGGAAATCAATGTTAAAAGCCCCCTAATCCAAGTTCAATAGATTACTTTATGTTCTTTTTGACAAGGATATTCACAAAAAAAATGACAAAAACCAATAGGGGGGCAAATTTGGTAATTGCCACCAAAAAAAGAAGATCAAATAGAGAAAAACAGTGGTTTTAGACGAGATTTTAAGCAAATAAATCTACATATAGTATTAATAAAAATACTATACTTATTGATATGCTAAAAGTTTAGTTTACCTTGAAATCTCTTATTATGAAAACTACCAGACACTGTCCCTAATCATCATATTTTCCGATTCCGACCCATTTTTCTTGCTTCAAACAGTTTTTAAAGAGATTTTAGGCAAATTTAATGTATAAATGTATCTATTTTAACCTTAACATCACGTCAAAATACTGAAAGACGCATTCCTTCAAATTTCTCTTAATGCATCAGAGCTATCTATTCAGACCCGTTAAGTTGCCAGAAAATAAAAATTTTCGGATGTTTCAATTTAAGCTCGATTTTCGCATATTTCCTGATCTCGTAGGAAATATGGCTATAAAATTTTTTTATAGCAGAGATAACGAGGTTTGCAAATCTGATAGTCATTTCTCGAAAATAGATATGCGAAGGCACGTAGCCTAAGGTAGATTTTTCAAACCAAAAATCGAGAATATTACAAAATCGACAATTTCAGTAAGATCAATGATATGTTTGGGTATGTTCTGCTTATACCTCCCCTCCCGCACGAAAATTTGGTTGCTCTAGATTATTCGCTTTTCGTGTCAAAACTCGAAATGGCGAAAAGTTTAAAGTCAACTAGCTCAATTTTTCGGCGTGTCCAAAAAATTTCATCAAAACTGTATTGTATATTTTTCGACAGTTATCTTTGTATCAAACCAAAATTTTGAAAAATTGCACATTTGACGGAACAACTAGGAAACGGAAAATCAGATCGGCAAAAGCAATTAGCCGTCGGCGATCTCGGTTTGGCCTAAAAACCTACAAAATCTCAAATTTGTACTGACAGCCGCTTTCGAGAAAAATGAAATTGACGGTGCTTTATCCTCGCGCGTGACCGCTCAGTTTCTTTCACTACCCAGTAAAAAATGTGTGCTGAACGTACCCAAGTTTTTACTTCCTGACTGTTTCTCTTTCTCGGTTAGCTCAAATCAACTCGAGCTGACTTTACCTGAATGAGCGTTAATAGCCGAACGTGACGCATGATGCATGACCGCTTAGTGTGCTGAATACGCCTAAAGTGCTTTTCACTTTAAAATCTTACATGCATATTGAAGTTGTTGAAGAAATTTATTTGTACAACAGGATTATCACAAAGGTATTAAGATCTTGTAAATTTCATCACAAGAAAATGCAGTTTCTTGTGAAACTAGGAAACGATCGATAAGAGTAATGTTATTAAGCAAACCTGCTCCTGAAACAATAACATGAGATACAGCATAATTTGTTCCTGTCAATATTTTGCCCCAGGGAGTTGTTTGTGAACTGGATTTTGAGGTTACTGGGATCAGGTGTGGTGAGTCTTTGATATATACCATCTATAAATCTCCATCGGGCGACTTTGACATTTTTCTGAGTGAGCTGGTAGGTTTTCTGAGTAGTTTGGCCATTAACAAAAAATACATCATTACTGGTGACTTTAATGCTAAGTTTAACTTAGACCATGGTCAATCTCGGGGTGTTCTCGACCTCTTCTCTGGTTTTGGATTTATCCAGCAATTAAGGGGGCTACAAGGGGTACGAATTGTCTGAACAATATATTTACAAATGTTCCGAGCCCCTCAATTATAAAGCCATCATCAGTGATGTGTCTCTGTCAGATCACCTGGGAATCCGCTTTCAATTCAAAGAGGGGTCTTCCGGGGTGCGATTTTACTAAATATACTTCACGCTAGCACAAGACACGCCTACCGAAATACGTTAGCTTTAAAAATCTCCGATATACACAGAGTCAGCACATCGCACTATATATACTGCGCTCCGGCACAGGTGCTTGGTGTCATCTCGTATAGCAGTCTCACACGCCTGTGTATGAGTCTTTTTGAGGAAATCCGATGTGTCGAAGTTTGGCGCAAGTCATAAAGCTCTTGATGAGGATACGAGGCAATGATTTAGACACTCGGCCCCTGCCAGTTTTTTTTTGTATTTATGTTATTTTGGGTTAATAAGTCTTTTGACGCAGTGAGCAAAGCGAGCGGAGGGCATTGCATGAAGTGAAAATGTAAAAATTCTTTGCGTTTCGAAAACAGGTGAAAAAGACCATAATATACCTTATATTACGGTGGGCGTGTCTTGTGCTAGCGTGAAGTATATTTAGTAAAATCGCTTCCGGGGTGGGTGATGCAGTACTGTTATCGTCCTATCACGGAGTGGTGCTTGTTGAAATTTTCTAATCTGGTGGACACGATCAGTTGGGACTATATAGGCAGTACTGTTAATATTGATCTTTCTTATGTTTTTTTGTTGATTCCCTGATTGATGCTGACATGATATGTTTTGAAGTGAAATTCAAATCAGCGTACAACGCCAGATGCTCAGCGGCATCCAAGTAGTTTGACGGTTCCTCGAGTGAAATGAGGGATCGACTTTACCTTTTAAGGTAGGTCAGACGGCAAATCCCAAACCTAATATCAGCTCAAACTGTGAGGAGTTACCGCAATAAGTAGCGCATGGAAATTAAAGCCAAAAAGGTGGAGGCAAATGATAGTTTTTATTAATCAAGCTAGTAATCCATCCCAAGCTATGTGGAAAGTCATAAAAACATTTAACAATAACTTTAAAGTAACAGAGCCAAACCAGATCGCCCCTATACATTTTGATAAATTATTTGTTAATTTCCCACTCAAATTAAAACAAAATGTTCCTCCACCTTCTAGCAACCTATAAACTATTTGACTAGTTCTTGTGCACCTGGCTTTTCTTTTGGTGAGGTAACATACAATCAGGTGCATCAGGTTATAGATAGTATGAGCAATAGCCCAAGTAAGGACCCTTATGATTTTAATATGAAACTCATAAAACCCATAAAAAACTCGATTATTGTTTCATTAACAAAAATGATTAACTCTGCTATTTCTGAGGGCATACTTCCGGGGTCTCTTAAGCTTGCTAAGGTCATACCCATTCATAAAAAGGGTTCTAGAATGGATACTGAAAATTACCGGCCTACTTCAAGCCAATCCATGGCAAAATTTTTGCGAGACTGCTTAAGATTCAGATTGAGGAATATTTTGAACAAAATGCACTATTTTACATGAAAAAACATGGGTTTACGCAGCAACGCTCCACTGGCTCGGCAGTCAGTGATGTATGTGAGAAGATTCTTGAGAGCTTTGAGAGTGGCCTATACTCACACATGCCATATTTCATGATTTGTCAAGTGCTTTTGATTGTGTAGAGCATGATATACTTCTTCAGAATCTCGAATGCTATAAATTTAATCTTAATAGTTTTAAGCTGATCCAGTCCTATTTGACAGATAGAAGTCATTTTGTTTTTGAGGGTGGTCGGTCTCCAAGCTTAATGCTGATGTATGGAGTACCGCAAGGTTCGGTTCTTGGGCCTATTCTCTTTCTAGTGTATGCTAATGATCTGCCCAGCTGTGATCCTGACTCTACGTTCTGTCTGTATGCTGATGACACGACATCTTTGATTGCTAATTCAAGTGTATCTAACCTTGCTCTCTTAGTGGATGAGTCATTTGCTAATCTGGGGCAATGGGCGATATCAAATCGACTATGCTTGAATGATGCCAAAACTCAACATATAATATTCCACCTTAGAGACCTTAACTGCTGTCAACTAGACCTGGATGCAACAGTAAATTATCTTGGCCTCACTTTGGATGGAATATTGACTTGGTAATCTCACATTGAGGATTTGTCCTCCAAATTGTCAAGATCCTATTCCTTATCCGTAGTTTCTCTGGCTCAGTATCGACCTGCACACTCAAAGCTGCTTACTTTGCGTATGTTCGCTCTATAACGACTTACTGTCTCATTAATTGGGGTCACTCTGCGCATATGCCTAAAATATTTGTGTTGCAACGCAAGTGTAGAAGTAATAGCTCATTTGGGTTATAGAGAGTGCTGTAGACAACATTTCAAACAACTGAATGTGCATATATTTTGGTATGCCTAGTATTTGTCTAGGAAAACCTGTCCAGGTTTATGGCTCATGCTGATACTCAGCAACATTACACAAGAAATAACAACTCCTGGATGATACCGTATCTGAGGCTTTCTAGGTCTCAAAATGGGGTGTCCTACTACGGACCCAAATTCTTTAATGGCTTGCCTGTCTGCGTCAAGGATCTGCATTCATTCGAAGACTGTCTTCGTTCTAGTTTTAATGACCTCCTGTGATCAACATCATAAGTTGCTATTATGTTGTTTTGTGTGTTGAATCTTTAGATGTATTGGCTGAATTGTCACTTTTTAATCTTTTTTTATTATGTCTTAGCTTTCAGTAGTAAGTGTTTTTTTAATTGCATTGTACTTTTTTGATTATCTATTGAATTGACTTGTGTATAAGTATTGTACTTTTCAGCACCAATAAATAAATAAATAACTAAGAAAATAAATACAGAAATATCTAATCAATTGGAGCATTTCCAAACTCTATCCGAAGTTAGCTTATACCTGCTTAGTCAATCTCCAGATGAATGGAATAACAGTCATGTTGTCTGTTGAACAAATTGAACAAATCTGACAAAAAATGTCCCAGGAACGCCGAGCTATTTTGGTAAAATACATTTGAAAATATCCTTTAAAAGTTTGAAAATAAAGTCAATTAATGTTCATAAAATAACGATACCTAACTACGTTGATGATTTAATATAAATATTTCCGAATCTGTTTCGAGTGACGTTTTACATATTTCATATTACAGCCAGACTCAATTTTAATATTTGAACAACGATTGATTCAAATGCAAAAAAGCAATGTTAGATAATTCAAGATATGGAAAACACTTTTCATACCAATTATCACTCGGCTCCCACCTCCTATTTTTCGGTTTTATGTAAATAGTCGAAATGATTCAAGCCCTGTAAATATTAAAACAATTTAAATAAATCCCTTTTGAATTATGAAAACAGTTTTGTGACTTTTTAATATACTAATAAAATTCATGTTCATGTCCATTCCGGCGAAAGATAAAGCTACAAATCAAGTGACAATAACTGGAAGAAACACGAAATAAAATCATACATATAGGAAAATTATTGCACACGTTTTTGTATTAGTATTATCATTAAACAAATCAAACCGACTGTTTAAAATGAAAGAAACACATTCAACTGAACAATGTTTTACATCAAAATTAATTAGAGCCAATAATCTTACAACTCAAACACAATCTGTTTTCTGTAATGCAAACTAAAAATATCTTATAGTTTCTATTGCTGCATTGGAAGAAAGCCAATATTTTATTTTTAAATACAGAATAGCTATTAACCATTATATTAGTGGAATTTTGACAGGCCATTGTAGAAGTGACATGGTGATTCATTTTTATAGTGTAGTTAGGTTATTTTTTATGTGTGTTTATAAAGAATAGTCGAGCTAATAATAATAATATGCAGTCAGGGATTGATATTGAAAACGTTATGAAAACGATTTTTCCGTTTTTAGTCAATGGCGTAATCGTATGTAATCAATGTCGTTTTAGAATTAATTGGCGGGATAATTACCGACACGTCCTAAAATTCAAGTCCTCAGAACTGCTTGATGACGTCATTCCTTCCACAAAACTAAATTACGGCAACCAGTCGCTCATGATCAATTTAAACCAATATACCTTCATCATCATCATCATCACATAGCCCCTAATGTCCACTGCTAAACGGAGAGGCCTCTCGCATGTCTGTCCATACGGTTCTGTTTTGCGCCACCTGTATCCAGTTCGATACTATTCTCTTTATGTCATCGGTCCATCTTGTTGGAGGCCGTCCTCGGTTTCTTGTATTTTGGTATTCGAGGTCTCCACTCCAAAATTCTCCTTGTCCATCGGTCATCGTTTGTTCTCGCTACATGGCCAGCCCAGTTACACTTTAGGGTGGTTAACCAGGTTGGTCAAGAATTGGGTTACAAAGTTTATCTTGAGGCCAACCCCTTTTGAAGCAGTGAAGAGTCCTTGCAGCATTGTCTGTGCCTGGTCAAATCTGTCAGTAATAAGTACGATGTCATCCGCAAACTTGAGGTTATTTAAAAACTTTCCGTCTATATTAATGCTCATTCCATTCCAATCGACGGTTTTACATGCATACTTCAACAGGGCTGTGAATAGCTTTGGAGAAATTGTGTCTCCCTGATGAACCCCTCTTTCAATACGAAAGGTATTCGTGTCCTCATGGGCATTTAAAGATCCTTTACACAAATAGTGTAAAAATCGACCTCTCCTATTGGTCGATCCATCTCGTATTACGACATGTCTGTGATGCAATCGATTTCTATCAAGAGCTCTCGTGGTGTAGAGGTTTAGATCGTTGGGTCTCACCTGGAAAACGCGGGTTCGAACCCCGTTGCTGTTTTTATTATTTTTTAAAGATTATGTTTCTAAACAGCTTTTTTTCTTGATTTTGGGTATGTCTTGGGTTAGATTGGGTTAGCACCTGGTTAGTTTCCTTTTCTTGAGCCCCCGTAGCGAGCGAAGCGAGCGGAGGGCCATGCGGACCGACCAATGGGAAAGGCCGATTTTTATATAGTGCACTATTTGTGTAAAGGATCTTATAATGCTCCTCATGAAGCCTTACACAAGCTGTAGCATGTTCATAGATATATTCAATGAGGGAGGTGTACCTATTGTCTATTGTACATTCAGCCGGAGCACTAAGTATTGCTTTCTGGTTGACAAAATCAAATGCATTCTCAAAGTCAACGAAGACCAGGATCAAAGGTTTATTGTATTCAATAGTATTTTCAATGAGCGTTTTGATGGTTTGTTGGTGGTCATTTGTTTCATGCTTAGCTCTAAATCCGGCTTGTTCGGGAGGCTGATAGAAGTCTAATTTTGATGTTAACCTTTTAGCGATTATTTTCATAAACAGTTTGTACAGGTGCGATAACCGGCTAATCGGTCTATAGTTGTTCAACTGAGTCATATCCCATTTTTTGTGCTTTATTATACCTTACACGACGTTAATTCGGTGGTGAAAATCGCAATAAACTAAACCTTCTAGTTTCCAGGCGAACATCTGTTGTCAAAAAATTTTCGATAAATAGCAGGGCAACTGATTACATAAAGACTATTAACTTTTCTTTCAATTTGATTGCAAGTGACTTGTCTTCTAGATTTAATTGCCCTGCTGGCCAAGGGGTAACTAAAGGATCTAATATTCCCAAAAGGGTTAATACATGCTTCTAGACCAGGAAACTAGAACTTTAACTTGCAACTTATTTGGAGATGACAGTTTTTGAAGTGAAAGCTTCAGCACATTTTTCTGGGTAGTGAATAACACTGAGCCGTCACGCGTGACGCTCGGCTATTGGTAAAGTTGACTTAGCCAAGTGAGGGAGAAACATTGAGGAAGTGAAAATTTCTTTAGGCGCGTCCAGCACACTTTTTTCTGGGTAGAGGATGAAAATGAGCCGTCACGCACGAAGCTCGATACTAGACTCTCACTCATTCGGCTAAAGTCAACGTCAACGTCAACTTCCTTTTTCACGGCAAAGGCTGTGAGTGGAGATTTGGCACGTTTTTAGGCTTCATTTAGGTGTTTTTGGGGATCTGATTTTTAATTTTTGAGTTATTTTGTATATATATATATATATAT
>JAEQML010072262.1:0-15620 GCA_016904865.1 Pissodes strobi
GTTAGGTCATTATAAAAATGCTGTTTTTAAGCCTGTTTAAGTCATATTTATATTAACGTTTCGACCTAAAAATGGTCCTTCTCAAAATGAGGTAAGCTTGAAAGTAGGTTTGAAATACGTTTTGTTGTTCCCAACTGTATCACTTGTGTGTTGGGAACAACAAAACGGAATTTGAATCCTAGTTTGAAGCTTACCTCATTTTGAGAAAGATCATTTTTGGGTCGAAACGTTAATATAAATAAATATGATTTAAACAAGCTTAAAAACAGCATTTTTATAATGACCTAACTCCCAAGAAAATTTTATATGGAAAAGAAAAAAAACACAGGTCATTGTTGATTGACAGACAAAGAAGAAACCAGAAAGCGACGAATAACATAAGATGCAAAAAGCCATACTTCCATATATAAAGGGAGTCACTGACAAAATCGACAGACTCTTAAGGAAACATCAAATGAAGCCAACTTTCAAGCCACAACGAACCTTAGCCCAAGTATCCAAAGGACAAAGTAAAGTTTGAGAACCAAGTTGAGTGTACAGCATACCTTGCGGCGACTGCCAAAAATCATACATAGGGCAGACAAATAGACGAATTTCAACTAGAATCCGGGAGCACAAGAACAGCATCAGATCTAAGCAGACTACAGCTGTGCTCTTCCAGCACCAGTTATCAACAAGACACTATCGATTTCAACAACCAGACCAGTAGCCACAGTGGATCACTACAAAACTCGCATAATCAGAGAAGCCCTAGAAATCGAAAAGACCGGACAGCTCAGTAAGCGAGACGGCGCTCTCAACATCCCAAAAGTTTGGAAATATTTTCTTAAGATTCAAGAAAATCACCCCGGCTTCACTCAACAAAGCAACCAGAACAGTATCGAAGCAACGGAGGCAGAGTCTATGCCACGTTATAATCTGCGCAGACGCCAGTCTATAACAGCAGACGCACCGGAACTCAGTATCAATTCGAGGGTCGAGCCGCAGAGCGAGCAACACCTGATAATGCCAGATGTGATTCTGACGAAACGTCGTAAACATGAAGAAGTTCAAGACGACGGGATTGACACCCGGAATATTATATATATATATATATATATATATACATATATATTTTATTTCATAGGAACGTAAGTTCGACAATGCTTGCTAGGAGAGCTACGCCCCTTCGAATAGGGCACCCTGTAGACGGTTTTTGAGTTTTTTTTTAAATCATGTCCATAAAGCAGTTAATCAATTAAAATAATAGAATTGAAATTGAATAAAACGTCATGAATTAAAATTCATATATTTGTTTTGTTTGACATTTTCGTGTCAGATATTGTCTGCTACTCTTGTTGTAAAATTAGACTGAATAATGCAAAACTTTTCGAACCAAGAGCTTACTGATATCCATTTTGTATACGGGTATTGTAATGGACGTTCTTTTGCTGCGGTATAGGAATATCGCAGACGTTTTCCGCAACGGAGACTCCTTGAGTGCAAAGTATTTGAGATAGTTCATAGAAATCTGGTGAAAAAATAGTTCGTTTCAAAACCTTCGTGGGCAATGACGACCTAGTTGGGATTATGATTTGGAAAATGCACTTCAATAAAGATAATCCTCAAGTCGGATTCAGACCATTGGCTAGAAACCTAAACATTCCTAAATCAATTGTAATGCGTTCTAATGTGCCAGATTCCTATCCATAATTATAACGAATATTCATTTTAGCTGGGAAGAATGACTTAGATACAAGGTCTTCACCCATATCATTACCAGAGGACTCAAGAGCTGTTCCCTAAAGATTTCCAACCCAGGATCGAGTTATGTCGATATATAATAATATTAGGACATCAAAATTTGTTATCCAACATTTTGTGGATCTGATGAGACAACATTTACTAGGAATAAAGTGTAACACTTACTTTTGGAACTATGAGAATCCGAGAGCAGTACGGAGAACTAATTGTCAACATAGGTTATCCGTCAATTAGTGGGCGGGATTAATTGGAATTAATTTGATTGGTCCAATTGAAATGCCTAATAATTTCAACAGTGAGAAATATTTGGACTTTCTTTAAAATCAGTTAGCAGGACTATTGGACGAAATACTCTGGAAGTCCGGGGATGTATTTCCAATACGGCAGTACCCCTGCTCATTTTAGACGGCCTACTCGTCACTGGTTGGATGAAAATTATCCGGAAAGGTGGATAAGCAGAGGTCCACGAGCATCCTGGCCAGCGAGATCGCCGGACCTAAATCCACTAGATTATTATCTTATCTTATATGTGCAACATAGCTTAATCAAGGGGTGGATACCCGTGAGGATCTGCGTCAACGAATTATTCAAGGTGCAAATCAAATGTTTCCAAATTCTTCGGGCATCTCAGAACATTCGCCGTAGAGCTAAATTTGTGTCAGAGAAAATGGAGGTAATTGTTATAAATAACGGCATTTTTTGTCTCATTGCTATCCTGTCAATAAATTGTCATATTTTATTTCGACTTCAACTTATTTAGTTTCGTACGAGGCGTGAGAGCTGATTTATTTTTATTAATCAACTTTTTTATGGACGCGTTTTTTTTCAAACCGTTTTTACTCAAAAACGGTAAGTCCTATCAAGATAAACCAAGGGTACCATTTTTACATAGAAAAATTTGAAGTTTCATAATTTTAAAGAAAAGTTAACAAAAGACTCGTGGAAAAAATGGGTTTATTTTATGGAAGTAAAATTTTACTTTAAACATCGATCATATTACATATATAAGATGTGAACATCAAAGTTCACTTAAATTTACCGCCTTCCCACCCAGTCAGCAGCTGCACGTAGCGTATAAGTGTTCGACCGGCTAAATATCTCACACAATTCTTAAGTGTTTTTTTTCTTACAGGAGTTTCTTTAAGGGGATCATTAGGGGGCGTTTATACGGGGGTTTACGACCCATTTTGAACAGCAAAGGCTAGTTATTTTGTTGAACTATTTACTACTTGGGAAACGGGTAATACTACCTGGATGAAAAGCTTGGCATAACAGCAAATATTTTTCGAAAACGCATAACGCCCCTGTAAAATCACAATGATCAGATATATTTATTTGACGATCACTATAAACACGTGCAATAAAATTGCATTGAATTAATGGCATCTATGATTAATACTGTACACATAATTTTCTTCAATCCAATCGGTAGCCATTTAGCAGAAATATTGCCATTAAAGGCAATTGAAGAGTTTGATAAAAAGTTGTACTAAGTGCGCATACGGCTAATATAATATTGTTTTCACTTTTGTAACACTTTGGTCACGGATTAGATTGATTTTGCTAATGGTGGCGTATGAAATGCACAATAAATATTAATGTGGTACATATTTATAATTGTTCTTAAGTTTTGATATTTTGTACGTTTTATGCCTAACATGTTTTCTTTCGTACTGGAATCAACATATGCTAAAGACCAGTTTATTGAAAAATCAGTTATTGAAAATCAATTATAAAACGTCAGACTTTGCCTAATATTTGTCTATAAACTCTTTGAGTACTCGTTTAATAGTGATATATATGTACCTGACCACGGACAATTCAAAATATTAATGAAAGATTTCAACAGTGTTGGGATTTTTGTGGCAATATTTTTATTTCTATTTTATTTTATTTTATCCTTAGAGCAATTTTTGAAGTGAAAACTTATTTAGCACGGGTGTGATTTGAGACTCGAAGAAACGAATAAGCGACAGTAAAAAGATATCTATAGGATGTAGCCTGAGAGAGAATGAGATAGAACACAGTTATACAGGGATGGCCAAAGGTCTGGAATAAAATTCATATTTTTTGAGCAAGCAATGTTTTCGAAAAACGCTGAAACACGGTAACTGATTTTGAGTTTTTCATATTTTTTGGTTAAACAAAAAAAATTGTCATCACACCGTCTCATCATTTCCTCACAGAATTCCAAACACCTATCATAATCGTCTTCCAATAGCGCTTGAACAAGGCATAACTTATACCAATGATATTTCTCTTTTTCTAAAAACCTTCGAATTGTAGTTCGAGGAATATCCTGACTACGATCCACCGTTGAAGTATCAGGATTTTCAGCAATTTCTATTGCTATGTCTAATTTTTTATCGTCAAAGCAACTGTCCGACCAGATTTGGGCCAATACGTAAGCATACCAACACTAATATCGAGTATTACCTCCTCATGCCCTAGTAATGCTTAACATATCCTACACATGCTTAATTGTGTTTAGATCAGGACCACGTGGAGGCCAGTCTAATTGTTGAATGCCTCACTTTATCTAGATAATGGTTGTGACATGAGACTTGGCGTTATCGGAGACCGTAAGAAATGACATGGTCCGCTAAACATTCCACGATATAGCCATTTTCAATTACCTTAATACTGCTGTTTCTGAAAGATGTTCTTGGAGATATACAACATTCAGAAAAACGTTCTCATGCTGTGAATAGCACACATCTCCGATCCTTGTCGTTCCTATTTCAGTTCGTTCAGACACTCTTGTGCCACATACATTTTCATGGCGATGACTAATAACAGTAGATGTTACTCCGCGGTCCCGTAAAGCAATTGGAGTAAGAAAATCAGCTCTTTGGTTTGTGGCTCGTGGTCTTCCTGATCCTGGACGTCGTGCGTACTCATCGATCTGACTCAAGCGACTGACCACATCTTGTATAATGTTCCTGGCTCTGCACTGTATACCATCAAATTCATTAAAGCTTTTAAGAAAACCAATATCAGATAATAATCATGACAAAAGCACCTACAACTTGAGGAAGAAAATGTCAAATCGATGCAAAACTTAAAAAGTTTTTAAGATTGACTTTGAACGAAATTCTGTTTGTCCGGTTTTATTCGTCCAGGAGTGTAGTTACCTTTAAGGTTCCTCTCATACCCATCATCTTACGTGACCAAAAGATGGTAATTATTCCCATTGAATATAGTTACCGAACAGCACTCCGATAAACTGTAGTTACCAAGGTAACATTGCGAGATGTGCGTGAGGCGATCGACACAAACTAACTTGTCTAATTTAGATATGAGAATTTTTAATGGATAAATACTCTTCTCGGTCAGCGGTTTTGCGCTTTCTAACGTAAGGTCAGCTGGGATCGTTTCGCTTTTATTTTTCTATAATGGGCCCTCATCGGTCCTCATTTGCTTTCATTTTATTAATATTCTGTGTAAATAATTAATATACTGCCCAACCCCAAATGATTTATTTTCTGGTTGGTACGCCTTGGACTTCTCTATGAGTTCGAATTTTGCTACTCCCATTTATGGATGTATAATCTGCACTCTCATACCTGAATTATTTCTTGTGTATATCTACTCCATTGTTGATTATTACTGATGATATTTCTTTAGCTGATCATAATGTCAAAGTGATCCTTGTTCCTTTATTAATGGTTGTATAATAATTTCAAGCTTCGTTGTTGTAATTCAGTTTTTCGTTGTCAAGCTATATGTTTTGGACGACTTTATACATTCTAGAGAATTCCGGTGGAAAACTGACAACAGCTGCTAATTCTATCAGGAAAGATAAATATTATGGTATCTTCTTGAGACCTGTTGGAATATAAAATAATTATGAAGTTTGAGCTAGCGCAATTTCAGTGAGCAGTTGGCAGAAACCGCTGCTTATCGCCTGAAAATGTACAGATTCTCCTATCCAACAATGTTTCCAACTTCAAATTGTTTTACCACAAAAACTATATGCATTGATGTGCTAAAAGTAAAATTCTACATCGATATCTGTCATAAAATTCATCAGAAATTATTACCTCTGATCACCAAAAAAAATTCCGATCTTGACCCTTTTTTCGGTGAAAATTTGCTGCAGATAGATTGAGCTTCTCTTATTCTTGAAGAAGTATCTTTAATTTCAGTTTCAAAATGCTTAGACTCATGGAGATAACCCAACCATCTTTCAAGGTGAATTGCGTTTAGTTTAATATACCAGAAGAGATGTGTGAAGCAGATCTTCTATTGAAGCAGGTTGTGTTTTAAATACAACATTTTTCAAATGTCCCCATTCTATTGGTCTTCTCCGTCCGATCTGGAAAAGCGTCATTCAAAAATTACTTGACAGGAAGAGCGTAGTGTGGTAGTGCTCCATCTTGTTGATAATGTATCAACTTCTCGTTTAGGTTCCTGTCTCCATCAGTATTGAACTGATTTTTTAGTTCTTGAACAATAAGAGGTTGAATAGTGGCGTCTAACATTTCCAAGTAAAGTATCAGCATTAAGGATGGCATTAATAAATAATGGCCCTACAATAGTATCACCTAATATTCCCGCCAAGACATTTATTGTTTGTGGGTACTGAGTGTCCTTCCCTGAACAATTGTGGATTTTCGTTACTCCAGTATCTACAGCTGTGTCAGTTCACAAAACCATTTAAAAAAACGTAACGAATATTTTTTAAGAACTGAGGAGTAACAACAGGGTCTTCCTCACGTAAGTCCTAAAGAATTTGCATTTTGTACGGGTGACAGTGATTAAGTATAAGTACTTGATATACAGCTTCATGAGAAATTCCTGTAGTCGCTCGACCTTGGCGCAGAAACATTGTAGGATTCATAGCAACATGTCCTAGCACAGCACTTTCTTCCGATTCTTTTCTTCGATTAACGCTTTTTTTGTTTACCACGGATCCTATTTCTTCAAATTTGAGAATCAGTTGTCTGACATAAGTATGACTTTTTTTCCAGGGTTCATTTCGTTAAAAGCCGCAGAAGTCCTTAATGCATCAGAACCATAAATAAACACAATCTGAATTATTTCAGCCCATCTGTACACCATGTTTGATTAAGAAACAAATCTAAATTATCAATTCGGTTGAAGTTTCAGTTTGAAGTTTTTTGGCTTTGAAGTAAATACAACCTCTAAATGGTAGTTTTTGAACCTATTGAATGTGTTTTTTACATTTATTATTAAAAAATCTCTGTTCCATGAGAAGTGTTTTGAAATGTCAGAATGGAATTTGAAAATAGATTATGCTTTTGTTTACATTAAAATGAAATGCATTTTGAGCATCTAATCAAATGAAATAGCAATTTAATAAAATACAGTTTGTTTTACTCGAATTATGATTTTTGTTTTCCCATGTATTAAATATAAAAAAATGCTTGTCTAGATGGATACTACTCAATGAGACCTTTGATTTGTGGTATCACAAAAAGGGTGTGTTCATTTGAAATTTTAAAGTTGGGATGTGGGGCGCCTAGGGGGTGACTCACCCCTTGACCGAAATATGGTGGTTCTAGTTCTCCTGCTTGTATTACATTTGTACCAAATTGCAATTTTTGTCTCAGTTTTTTCGATCCTTCCGACTTTTTCGGCGCTAAAACGACCCAAGTGACCCCATATTGTATTTGGTAAGGTATAAAAATGCTACTGGGTTCGCCGATTACTGACACCAGATGCCACTTAACGCATCTTGCTCATAGGGAATATATACTAAACTGATATCTTTCCGATTTATTGGTTTGCCAGGATATTTTGAGAATAGCATATGAATAAATAAACATTACCGGCTGTTCAACAAAAATTAGTAAAATACGAAGTTAAAAATCTTTCAATTTTTTCTTTAATTATCGGATATGTTTTTGATTCTGGAATGTCTACCACCAAATTTGCTCTGCCGTAAAAGGGAAGTTGCTCGGTTTTCTTCCGACACGACTGATTTGAATGCCTATAAAAGGGCAGTGAAGCATAAACGAAGTTGTGAGTCTTTCGATTTCTTCTTTAATGACGGAGCACTTTCTTCATTTCGTTTTCGGTTGCCTGCCACCAATTCTGCCCAGCCATAGAAGGAAAGTTACTCAATGTTCATGCGAATCGAGAGATTCGAATATAAATGAAGCTTTTGGTCTCTTCTTTAATGATAATGACGTAATAAATTATCGAATACCCTTTTCATTTCTTCTTGGGGTGTCAATAACGAAATTTGCTCAGCTATAAGGGAAGTGTCAGTATTTATAGGATCGAGGGAAACAAATCGAGTATAGCAAAGTTCAAAAGAATTTTGATTTCTTCTTTAATGACGCATGACGTAACAAATTATGGAATATTTTTTACATTTTTACGGGCTATGTTTCCTAATTTCCAGTCATAAAAAAAGCTTTCTTAGCTTTCATATCAAGCTTGGAAAGTCTAAGAAAATAGATAACACATATCTTATGATTTTTTTATTTATTTTTCAATCACGAATTAAAATATCGATACCAAAAATAGAACCGTGGAAGGAATGGTAATCAGTTTTCCAGAAGTCCAGAGATTACCTTATCCAAGAGATTAATTTAAAATTAACTTTGATTAAACTTAAAAAAATTACAAAATAGCAGTTCTTTAAGGCCGTTAACGAGGTAAGTATATTCTAATGAATTGAAAAGTACGAGCAGCAGTGTATACCAAAGGCTTATTTTCCTAATAATAAGAGGTATTTAATGGTAAATTTTATTTAGTTATTTATTGCTTCGCCAAAGTCCATTAACCACAACATGTTCCAGTATTATATAGATTAGACTTTCTTCAGGCTTGACGGAATGAAATACGCTATTTTTTTCGCGGAGCTGGCAAAACACACCACGTTCGCTTATAATAGTCATTTTAAATGCAGGCGAGAATGGTCTCTGGTAACTTAATGGTCTATTACACAGTGTCTAACTAGCGAATTTTTCCATCTCTTATAATTTTAAAACGAGATTTGCATTTAACAGTAGTCAGTTGGTATATATTTAAATAAATATTTGAAAAGCATTTACCTACATTTTCTAAACGTACCGTAAGACGCAGACATGGAGTTTCATTTAACTAAGGAATGGTATAGTAAAAGGGTTTTTTGGAGCTATAAGACGAAGAAAATTTGGCATTTTTTTAACTCGGAAACACTATACCATGAAAACTCAAATAGACCCTTTGAGATTCTTAGGTTGTTACATCGAAACAATTAATCAAATTTGTTTCCTCATAGATTTTGATGGTCTTACTCTGATTTTAAGAGTTCATTGTTTGGGAATCGTGTGCCGTTAAAGCTTAAATATTTTGTAAATTGGATGGTGATGAATAAAATAGTGTAAATACCTAAAAAGTAAATGAAAATTGGGAAAACATTAAATGCTGCTCAAAAATTAATTGAAAGAAATGGGAACAGGATTTTAAGAGAGGCAAATTGAAATTATGGAAAACCATGAAACTGCTATAGGGTATCATACATCAGTTTGGCAGCATGTGTTGACCTTACTCTGATTTTAAGAGATAATTTATTTGGGAATCATGTGCCGTAAAAGCTTAAACATTTTGAAAATTGGATGGTGATGAATAAAATAGTGTAAAGACCTAAAAAAAATGAAAATTAGGAAAACATTAAATGCAGCTCCATTATTGACTTAAAAAAATGGAAACATGATTTTAAGAGAGCCAAATTGATAGGATGGAAAACCATATATTTTTTATGGCACTATACACACTAAAGGGTGATCCTATGGCGCTCGACGAACGGTCTGTGTGCTGTTGTTGTGTTGGTTGACACGCGTTCTTGAATAGTTGTAGGTTGTAATTAGGTGGAAACAGATGCCCTGGGAGTGAGTTCCACAGTGATGCAGTGCGCCAGACAAAGGAGTTCCTGTAAAGCGATGTTCTAGGTGTTTGCAGTTGTACGACGAACTGGTGCGCTCTTGCCGACTGTCTGACAGGCGTTGCCAGGGCCGGGATGATGCGAGACAAATCCTGGGAACATTTGCCGTGAAAGTATCTGTAAAACAGGGACATCTCGGCCACATGTCTGCGGTGTTCCAGACTATCCAAATTCGGGGTCAACTCCGGGTCGCGGACGAGACGCACGGCTCTCTTCTGAATATAATCCAGCAGCTTGAGGGTGTGCTTTGGTGCGGCACCCCAGATGTGTGAGCAATATTCTAAGTACGGTATTATTTGCGCTTCACAGAGCAAGAGCAACTGCTGCGGTGTAGACAGTTTTTTGTTGTTGTTTTTGTTACGCACCAAGCTTCTGGGAGGCTGATTTTGCGATGTTGGTAATGTGGTCATGCCAGGACATATTGCTGTTGACCGAGACACCCAGTAGTCCGATTGACGAGGATGAAGGAATGGTCGATCCTGCCATAATGATGTCAGGGCCCGCCGTATTGGCCCTCTTGGTAAACGTGGCTGCTTGGGTCTTTGCTGCATTGAACTGGACCAAATTTCTGTCGCCCCAAGTTTGAACTTTCTCCAGGTCTTGACTAATTGCTGTAATCTGCTCCTATCTGCGGTGATAAGTCTCAGTCGCTGGTAAAGGTTTTTCTGATCTAAATTGGGAGACAAGGGTAACTGTCATCTGCAAAACTGTAAACAGGATTATTCGTTTCGGTCAGCAGGTCATTAATATAGATGAGGAACAGAGTTGGTGAAAGTATAGCTCCCTGAGGCACACCCGCGTTAATGGTGAATGTGTCTGTCAACTGCAACGTGCGGAGATCGGTTTTTAAGGAAACTGGCAAGCCAGCTGCAGCATAATTAGAATTATTAATTGAATCTTTATATCTATGGGAAAACTGGTTTGATTTAATGTAAATAACATTCACCGTCATGTTTATGTTTTTTATTCTTAAATATAAATATATTGGTCACAAGGGAACCACGACTTTTTTTAACGATTTTTGGGCGAAAATCGGGCGTGACACCCAAAATTTTCGGCCTTCGGCGCGTTAGCCTCCTTGCCCTCTTACGGCGAGTTATGATCACTCCTTACGATAAAACGATGGAGAGGCTCCTAAAATATTTTTTTCGTCGGGCGCCCTTGGTTCTAGATCCGCCACTGCTTCCAGGTATTGTGATTTGTACTCACTTGGTTATTTCCCAAAAATTTATTAAATCACACAATGTTATATAACAACACAGTGCAACAAACAATAATTACAATAATGTGTAATATTTAGCAGAAATACGGCGTGTACATAATAAAACTCAAGCTGTGTTGAAGCCAACACTTAAAAATAATTACATAGCTTTATTGGCTGAAATACTAAACGAGAACATTGACCTTCAGCGTGCCTGTTTGAGCCAGAAAAATTAACGTTTTTATTCTTAAATGTATTCTCGTAAATGTATCAATATATAGGATGTAAAAATACGGGGTTACTCTTTTTTTAAATTATAGACTGTTTTGGAGGAAACTAATTTTAAGCCTTAACTTATACGCTCCAAATGCAGTGCATATTTGCTTTCCGTGGGTCCCAGCGACCCATTTCTTTAAAAACAAGTAAATAAATAAATAAAAAAAAAAATAGTTTTTTATGTTTTAATATAATTTAAAATTCGTATGAAAATATATAGAGAAGTATTTTAGTTGCTTACGCAGTTTGGGCACTACTTGTACTCGACGCAAGATAAATATTGACTTTTGGCATCTGTTGCCTGCATTGCTGCTTTTTTTGCCTTTTTATCACACAAAAAGCACATCTCTTTTGCTTGGATGCTTGGATCTTGTTTCCAGTATTACAGAGGTTGATTCATCTGGCAATGCAGTTTCAGGCTTTTTCCCTATAGATTCACGGAGTTGACAATGTATATGTTTATTGTTCATTCTAACTTCTATATAGCCCTTATAAAGCAGCATGCCGAGCTCCATCGGGAAATAATACCTTCTAATTTTAATTCCATTGGGTAAACTTTGGTAAAGTACTCGAGAATTTACTCCAGCGATGTTGGAAGCATTTGGTAAAACACTACCATTGGCAAACGTCACGCGTTCTTCTGAACCAAAATGTACACATTTTTGCGATGCTATATATTAAGCACCACCGACTTACGACCAATAATACTCCTCCTCGGACATCCTCTCCCGACTGCTGTTTTAAGTGTTGCCTCGCCATAGGTAGATACGATAGTCCTATTTTTAAGGCTGGCCTCTTTCCATTGACGGATGGTTCCTGGGACTTGTCTTCCTTCAAGGGCTCTTCCGATCGAATCTGGTGACGCGTGGTTGAAGGCGCCTTCTATATCGAGAAAAGTGGCTAGTGCTATTTCTTTATCCTCTATGGATTTCGATAGCAGTCCTGTCAAGTCGTCTAGGGCTAAGTCCGTAGATTTTCCTGCTTGATATGCATATTGACAGTTGCTTAGCGGGTTGGCCTTTAGAGCACTATCTCTTACGTACCTATCGATTAACCTTTCAAGGGTTTTCAGCATAAACGTCGATAGGCTGATGGGTCTGAATGACTTTGGTTTCTGGTCCGGTATCCTGCCTACCTTCGGCAGGTATATAACCTTCACCTATTGCCATTTTGTAGGTATAAATCCCCAAGTTATACAGCCTCTGAGCATCTTACAGAGAGATGGGACCAAACTATCCTGTCCTCTCTGTAGAAGTTCTGGGTATATCTCATCTAGCCCCGGCGATTTGTACGGTTGAAATTGGCTTACTGCTCATCTGACCTTAGATGGCGTTATGATGTCCGTTAGCCTTCTTTTAGGAGGCTCTTCGAGCACTGTGGTTTCCATCATCTGAATTGACGCTGAAAAGGGGGCTTTAATGAGAAGCTTCAGACTTTCCTCGGATGTTTTTTGTGTATTCGTTGTCTTCTCCTTTCAGGAGTTCGACTCGGTTTGTAGAGTTTCCTTTTGCTAGCACCTTGTGTATATTTGCACAGGTGCAAAATACTTTCGCAAAATATCCTTCATGAAGCTCTTTTTGCCTTGCGGATTTCTTTGTTGTATTCCGTAAGGACTACCCTATACAGGTTCCATTCATTTGTCTTCTTGGCCTTTGTGAACAGACTTCTTACGGTCTCCCGAAGCTTATTAAGCCTATCGATGTACTAAGATTAAAATAAGTTATGTCATCTAAAAGGAGTGTGGGTCATGCTGTAGCTAGTGCCCTCTGCTAGTAACATCAAATCTATGAACGAATTTCAATTTCTCGCTTTAAACAACCCCTAGATCTCTAACTTTGTACCGCTATGTTGTTTTGTTAAGAAATTATTGCATAAAACGATAATTAAATTAAAAGTTTGATACCCTGTATGTTGGGCATTATCAACTTTGGGGAAAGGCAAGTTTTAATAAATCGCATTATTTCGAGTTAAGGAGTCTGCTGTTGTTCTGTGCCATCACTTTTGGGACACCCTGTATGGGCAAAAAAAAATCTGGTTTTCAACTAATTGAATCTTAAAAATTATATACTAAATAATTTTTCGTTCCTAGTAACTATATGCCTCATTGTTTCTTTTAATTTTATGAACTTTATTTGTCCTGCTTAATTTTCTCTAAAGTATTTTTCATTTTGCCTTAACACATAAATAAGCCAACATTATTGACAAAATTGATAATAATGGAAAGTTTTCTGTATGGAACACATATTTTAGCAAACCTTGTATACTTGTGTATCTAAAAACGCAGATTACTAATGTCTTGAGGCTGGTTCTTTTAGTAATGGCTATATTATTATGTCCAAATAAGATTTATTTGTACCGTCCTATTCAAATTCTTTTTCGAGAGACATAATTGATGAGTTACCATTACCATCGCTAAACCTGTCTATTGATCATTTATCATTAGTCTATAATCCGTGGTCAGGATGCCCGTCAAATTTTTAGCTCATATTATGCCTGTTCTCATTAGTAGGTTTTAGCAAATGGATTCCACCTGGGCTAAGCACAGCAAAACTAATTTATAGGAATGAGTTCAAATTGCACAACATTTACTCATATTCTGCTTAATAAACTTTATCATTATTTTTCAAATTTTCTGCTCGGCTGAACAATAAGTATACTTCTTTTATACGTTTCTAATAGGTTTCATATCTGGTAATGGTCAGATACTTTAGTTTACAAATTTAGACATAGATTGGGGACTTTCATTTTTCATATTTAATTAAAATTGTTCCCCAATAAACGTTTCGTTGTATCAGTATCGTATCAGACCTTGATATTGAGGCTATATTGCGTATTGTCTAACGGTACCAAATGACAGCTCATAATTTATTTTTTTATTTTATGTCTTATTACCTAGGCTTCTAGTATCTATTACAATTTTCCAAAGTATGTAGTTAGTATTACAGAGACTGCAACTTAGTATCTTCAAACAATACGTGATCAATTATGTAACAGGAAAACGAGTTGTTTGAGAATGAGAATTAATTGCGTCAAAATCTTTTGTCAGTCATTTTAGGTGTTCTGTATTTGGTTGTTACATTGCAGGAAGCATTGATTTGTAATAATTCTAAAGAAAGTTAATTATCATGCATGATGTTTTAAAATGTCCATTTCGCCCCTAAGCAACGCAGCAGTGGTTAGGTAACATACTATTTTACTTTACGCCATTTGGAGCAATACAATTTTTCCCTTTTGCATATTCGTAGTGTCTATTTCCTATATATACACTTCTGAACGATTGAAGAGCTTTTCTGTAAACACTTAACAAGATTTCTTTAATTAAACATTCCACAAAATGCTCACTTTATTTGTACCTACAATACGTATAGTGTAGTGTTACATGTTTTATCTCAGCTTATGTATAAGCTGTGCTTTTAGGGATGGAACATTTAGATTTAATATTAAACCATTCTTTCTCTTGCAGGACGATGACTACTCAGTAGAATCAAATGAAATCGTGATGAGCGATACAGCTGCACCTGAAGAAACGAATGGAATCGATGCTGTAGACGGCGCCATTTCCTTAGGCGCTGACTCCCAATTTACCCAGTCAAACAAAAAGGCCCCGAACCTAGCGACTTACTACTTTAAGCACGAAGACACGGACTCGGACATGGACAGGATAGAGAACTTCAATTTTCCCAAAACGGACGGCCAAACCAGTACCCTGGATGAAACTTCTGAAGAGGAATGGACCTTCACTAGAACAGATATTGCTGTGGTACCAGCCGTTATGATGCAAGTAGACGAAAACAACAGAATCGAAGATGTGGAAGAACAGATCGTACCAAAAGCGAAGACAATATCAGAAGACGAAATTCGGATGCTGGTTCAGAAGGCGGAAGAACTCGTAAGCCCCGAAAAATGCAGAAAAACCGAACGCAGCAATTCACTAAAAATGTCGCGAGTGAACAAGTGGCTCAGTATGGATAGACCAGATGACAGCTGTGACGCAAGCGCAGAGGAGGATGAAAAGGAATCGCAGACATCTGAAGAAATCGATACCAGTACAATGACATTGAAGGACTCCCAAAATACCTCTTATCCTGAATTGAATGGCAATTGGTGCGGTTCTTATAGTTCTCAGTTGGATGCTTCTACACCGAATGCAACAGGGTAAGCATTCCTTATTGGCTAACATGGAATGGAAGGTGCTTATAGTTGGTACTGTAGTTGGGAGGTGAAAATACCTGTTTTTAAGATCAAAATTTTTATTAATTCGGTTCTATTGCTCTTAAACACATCCATAAACGTAGTGATGTTTTAATAGCATGTTTCAATTTTCGGTAAGCTATGCAAGTGGCTGTTCTAATACAAGAACTGTGATTTCTTCAATAATTAAATGATGTATTACTATAGGAATTGATCTTAAAATATGTTTGCTGAATTTTACATCCTTTTTCTTCCACTAACTATTTTGTACAGTTGACCATAAGTGACTTGGCTATCTCTTATCATATT
>MU195457.1:3578-15620 GCA_016904865.1 Pissodes strobi
AGAGTTAAACGTTCCTTGAGTTACCCTGTCGCTGCTCAGATGTCTTATTGCGGTGGCACTAGGGGTGTGAGTTCGAATTCTGAAAATTCAATTAAATGTGGGCGCCAGATCTAGAGTAGACCGAAAGATAAGAAAAGATAAGATAAATTGTCAGATTACATTATCCATAATAAGACACTAATGAAAGGAAAGTAAACGCAAGAAATAAAAGATATGCTTTCCCTCAAAAATTTTAATAATAATCTTTGACTCTACTGAGTATCTTTTCAAAATTACATCCTAATTCCAACCACCAATTACGCTTGGCATAGGTAAGATAGAATGAGCAATACTTAACAATACTGATTCTAGATTACAATATAATGAGATCGTAGTATATGAAATTATCTTCACGACCCTAATTAAAATTAATGATTCTGATAAGCGAATAGCCCATAAGTTACGATCAGCTCATTAATAAGTCAAAATATTTCAATACATAATCCCATAGTAATCTCGAGTAATTAGAATCAAAATGTTCTACCAATTAACAATCTGTATACCTAGGTAAGATAAACTAAGCAGTACTTAAGAAGAACTTCAATCACATATTTTATTTAGAAAATATGTCTAATTGGGAGATAATTTAAGAGAAATTTAATTTATATTAAATTTAGGGCTTAGCCTTGAAAAATTTAAATATAGCCGAATAATATCACTACTTGTTCTGTAGTAACTAGAGTAAAGATAAGTAAGAAACAATAGTTTACAAAAATTTACAAATGGAAATTTCCGAGATTAATATTGAGTATGTACATGAGTATTCAATCTCTATAATACATAGTAGGTACTCACTAAAGATAATTATTTTGATTGATCAGATCAAAATCCAAGTAAGAGGCTTAAAGTTAAAGATATATAATCTCGTGTTGAGATTACGGTAAGATAACTGTACAATAAGGTAAATATACAAGATAATTCAAAGGTAAGATAAAGGTAAGATATAGATACGGTAGATACTTAAAATTAAATTTTGAAATGTTGGTTTTTCAGTTTTAAAAAGATGAAATGATGAGGAATTGTGCAAACATTTCTAAAAGGTAAAAAGGATCACTTATCTTATTCCAGACGAGAATGCTCAGGGCTCCAAAACGCTTCTTCAGCAAAGTGGTTTCATAACCACGGAGTCATCCCGACCATGTAATTTCCACTTTCCAACCAACAATTACATTGCTACCCACCAGGCTACGATTGGAATGGAACACGTCCGTGAATCTCCTGATCCTCTCCTATAGTCTCCTCATTTGCCCATATGAATTGAAATTTAGTACTCACTCGAACCAGTTCAAATTTAGGATCCCATCAGAGTTGAAGTTACAATTAGAGTAAAGTTACGTAGGTAGAGTTAAGATTAAATTTCAAGGTAGAATAAAAAGCCTGAAATAAAAAACGAACATAAGACGTCTCAAAATGGCGTCCTCGTGCTGCTAAAAAAAACTCGCCATCACTCAATTAATTACCTGATGTTCGGCTCTCCTTCAGTGTCGGCTAATCCATATTAAAATGCCATTGGAGTCAAAAATCATTATATCCAGCCTAGCTGCTATCAATTTCCAGGGAAATTAACACATTCTTGACGCCGTTGTCACCGCCTTTACACCCTTAAGGCCTGAAGGTCTATTCGAAAAGGGACTTCTGCTTCAGCAACAATCGGTTTTATTCACCAAAACTCATAAAAACTAACTTCCGCAAGATGACACGAGACCAACCTACAAAACCCGAGTCGATACGAGGTCAATTCAAATACCACCAACTAAGTAATCACGAATTCACTTCTCAATTAGAAAATTCCGCGAAAAACTCAATCAAACCTCATTCACAAAACATTCTGAATTATGTAACTGTCAAAACAAAGCACGTAGTCATGTCACAAACTAAAGAAAGGCTGTAAAATTAATAGATGCATTGTTAGTTGCCTATCTACATCGCCAGCTTTTCATATTAAATTGAAGATTCCGGCAATCATATTTGGGATTACAAAAACTGTATGCCTGCAGTCCAGTGGCATAGACAAATCAATTACATTAAAATAATTCCAATGGTGTGCTAGATTATATTGAAGTTTGCGAATGTACGAAAATAAATGAATTGTTTTTGGATATTTAACCGCGAATTGTTACAGAAAATTCATAATTACTGACATTGGAACGAGCATATCCAAATGATTGTTACACACTATTACACTGATTGACCTGTTGTCAACATATGGCTTTATACAAACTATTCACAGTAACACACGAAAAAATAATTGCATTGATAACATCTTTATAAATTTCAGCCTGGATCAGTATGAATCTGATAGTGTTGAGGCGTTGTTGTCAGATCATCTTTGTCAGGTTTTGAAAGTCCAAACTCCCATCAAACATAATGAAGTCAGCATAAAAGTCTGTAAACCGATTACACAAACGGGTAAGAACACATTTTTTGATTTGGTTGGTAATATTGGCTGGGAGTTTGCCGACGATCCTGATATGAGTCCTGATAATAAAATGAATATTTTTGTAAATAAAATTCAAATAGCTTTTGAACGGTCGTTTGTGGAAAAGCATATATCTGTTAAAAATAATTCCTTACGTGTTCTATGGTTCACAGATGAGTTAAGACGTATGCGTGAAAAACTATATTTTTTGAACGAATTCTACAGAGTTCACAGCACAGAAGAGAATAAAAGAATAAGGAATCAGTTTAGACTAAATTATAAAAATGAAATAAAAAAACAGAAAACCTTAGCAAACGACAATTTTATTAAAAACGCAAAGAACCCCACAAAAACGATGTGGGCTCTCATAAAACAAAATAGGCCTGAGGCGAGAATGCCCAGCGTAACACCTGATGTATTCAATAAATACCTCAGGGCACGGTTTTGGGTCCTATATTGTTTTTGACTTATATAAACACCTTAGCTACTTTAAAACTAGAGAATGGTACTATAATTTCCTATGCAGATGACACCGCCATAATATTTTCGGCAAAATCGTGGAATGAGGTGAAGGAAAATGTTATTGCTGGTCTGGATGCTGTTCAAAATTGGTTGAACACATTTAAATTAACTTTAAACCTTATTAAAACAAATTATATAGCATTTTCAATCACCATGGCAAATCGACCTCACTTTGATGTCATACAGGTTAAAGATACAAATACTGTTATTAGAGAAGTTTCACAAATTCAATATTTGGGGGTAGTCATTGATATGCATTTGAAATGGGACAAACAGATTCTTAGGTTGACATCAATTGTTCGTAAATTAGTGTATAAATTTTATATATTAAGAAATATTTTAAGCAAAAAGTTTTTATTATCTGTATATAGGACTACTGTTGAGTCATTGGTAAGATATGGAATAGTTGTGTGGGGTGGTCTGTACGAAAATGCTTTACACCCGTTATGCGTTGTACAAAACTATATTTTAAAAATAATTCATAAAAAGGACAGGCTTTACCCAACAAGTATGTTGTATACAAAGGAAATTTTCAATGTAAGGTTGTTATATGTTTTGGCGGTCACTACCTTTATTTATAAGAATGAAGGACTCCGAACATATGTTGACCACAGTTATCAAACAAGAAATAGAACTGAAGATTATATTAAATTACCAGTCCTGTCTCCCTGATAATACGACGTGCACACGTGTGAAATCTGTTCCGTAGTTTTTGTTTGCTATATGTGCTAAATCTGCCAAAAAATTTCGCGTTTTCGCATGGAACTGAAAATAAATGTTTTCTACGTATTGGTGAAAATGTTACAAGTTTAGCATTGAACCTAAAAGACTTTAAAGCATTTATATATCAGCTTCTGTTGGTTAATACAAGTGTGTATTGTAAAAAACAAGAAGTGATAAAATTCCTTTCGTTGTATTTTTTTTATCGACTTGTAAATATTTATGTATTTTGTGTGTGGGAATTCCCTTGTAAAGAGTTTTCGCATGTATACTGAATAAAAATGGACCTGGAGTGTTTCAGTTGTAAATCACAGTGCATATTCAAGCGTAGGCCCAAGGAAAATGAAGTCTTTGGTGCCGTCTGTGATGCTTGCAAAAATCCTTTCTGCAAGAAGTGCTCAGGAATATCCATAACGGAGTCGGATTGCTTGGTTCTAGGTCAGAGAAATCTAATATTCTTGTGCCCTGATTGCAGGATTGGGATTGGCTTTGGTAGGGATGACGCAAGTAATGGGGGAAGAGCATATGATGGAATTAGGCGTGAACTTGCCGACAAAAATAATGAGATTGAGGAGCTGCTCACAAGAATTGACGATAAAGATACAGAACTCAACAAACTGAAAACCAAACTTAAGGAAAAAGAAAAGTTTATCATTCGGTTACAGAAGGGTTCTCAAAGCTTTGAGGACCTGGCTCTCGATCTGGAGAAAGAACTGCAGCAGAAAATGGAGTATCAACTTAAAATAATTGAATCATTGAACGGGGAAGTCAAAAAATTCAAAGAGGAAGAGCATAACAGGCAACAGCAGGCTCTAACTTATGCTGAAGAAATAGACAAGTTCAAACAGGATCTTTTAGAATCAGAGATACTAAATAGACAAATGATTTCTTCAATTAGAATATTAGAAGATGAAAAGAATACCTTGGAGTCAAACCTAAGAATGAGCGAAACAGATATTTTTGAACTCAGGTCAAGATTGAATGAGGATGGCAATATCATCAGCGTCCAGGAACTTCAGATAAACCCTCTTAAAAAAAGTTTAGAACGGAGCATGAACGTCAAGATCCCAACATTAGGTGAAGAATTGTCAACTATCATCAGTAATTCTGAAAAAGTGGACAAATCGGTTCAGGTTGATTATTCCACTGTTCCTGACAACGATGAAAAGAAAATAATTCAACCCACTCTGCCTAGTGATCAGCCTGTGAGTAGAGTTTTAGTGTTGTCTGATGACCATGGAAGAAATTTGAACACTACTCTGAATTTTTGCTTTTCTAAATACTCTACAGTAGACTTTAAGATTGAACATATTTTTAAGCCAGGTGCTAGTCTAGACAATATTGTTTGTAACTTGCGGTCGCAGGTACAAAATTTTACATCTAAGGATTACGTAGTGATTGATAATGGGTGGATCAAATGATTTTTGTAACGATAAAATTCCCGCTTGTAAAGTCATACAAAATATCATTGAGGAATGTCCTCATACAAACTTAATTTTCTTATCCGTACCTTACGTTTTTTCATATAAAACCAATTTAAAAATCTACAGATTTAACAATAGAATTTACAACTTTTTTCTCAGAATCAATTCTACTTCTGAAAATCTAGTGCTTTTTTTTGATAGTAATTTGGCAAGTGGATTAAAAATGAGAACTAGGGAACTATCTTTCAAATTGTTATCTTGCATCCTAGACTACTACAACTTTGGTAAACAAAAAAATTTGATTTTTATAAAACCGACTCAACTAAATTTAGATATTAATGAATTTGAGGACGGGCTCAATGCAGTTCATAGTGTTTGTGATCCTGTGCATTCTGATGGAGGCAACTCAGCCTCGCTCACTGAGGACAGTTTTATTTTGGCGCATGCTTCGCAGGATGTGCAGGATGGCAACGTGGCGGGCCACGAGAATGATGTAAGTTCAGGTATGTGTAGTGATTCTTTTTTATAACTGCATCCCCTGTGTCAAAAATTGCAAAGGGTTGTAAACGCTTAACCTTATTTTTGCAGAATGTTCAATCACTGAGAAATAAATGTGATGAATTATACATCCTGTTAGAGGCGAATAATTTTCCTGACCTAGTTTTAATCACCGAGCACTGGCTAAAACCGGGTGAATGTTTTCTCGTGCCAGATTATAAACCCATTTCCTTATTTTGTAGAGAAGAATCCATTCATGGCGGTACTCTTATTTTATCCAAAGGAAGTTACAGTTTTCAAAAAATTGATAAATATAATAATTTACTTACGGAAAAAACCTTTGAATTTTCATTATGCTTTTGCAAACAATATAATTTTTATGTTTTATGTGTATATCGTTCACCTGCAGGTAATGTGTATGAATTTTTAAATAAACTAGATTCTTTATTGTGCGATGTTCCCCCAAATTCTAAATTGGTGTTGGCGGGGGACTTCAATATCGACTATAGTGACAGGGATTCAGCAAGCACTATTCATCTTATAAATCTATTGACAGCTTACGGCTTGCAGATGCATGTACAGTCTCCCACCCGCTTTTGTAATTCAACCGCCACGACGATTGACTATATGTGTTCAAACTGTGATAGCCCCTATTGTTCAGTTATGAGCTCTGGAATATCTGATCATGAGGCCGTTAATTGTAGTTTAATTTTTGATCGTTTTGAGTCAGGCAGGAAGCGTAGGCATGGACGTATATTTAATGAAGCTGCTTTTCTGGACTTTCAACATTTTTGTCAGAGTGTAAATTGGGGTTCTATACACCTGTCGGATGAACCTATTGCTTTGTTTCATTCTCTTTTGCTTGCACAGTTTAACAGAGCATTTCCTCTTAAATGGATTAAAATTAGATCTAAAAAGCGTAATTCTTGGCTTACAAAGGGTCTAAGAGTCTCGGCGGCAAATTTACGGTCCTTGACCTACATTAGAAAGTTTTGTAGGGACCCCAGGTTCACTGCATATTGCAACAGATATCGTAACACTTATCGCAGGCTTCTAAGTACTGCAAAAAATCTATACTACGAAAGGAAACTTATGTATTCTACGAATATTCAAAAGGATAGCTGGGCAATGGTTAATGAATTTCGTAATAAACGCAAACATACTGATGATGATATTAGTGTAGATCCAGATACTTTTAATGAGTATTATTGTAACATTGCAGGCAACTTAACTAGTAGAATTGCGCCTTCTACTGATCCCCTTGATTACTTGAAGGATGTTAGCATACCTGGTTCCTTTTGCTTTTTTCCTACAAATCCTCAAGAAATAAAGGATGCCCTCCTTGAAATAAAGAATAAAAAATCCTCTGGAGATGACGACATTTCGTCCGAGGTATTAATGAAGTTACCCTTTAGTGCACTGAGTGCTCTGTCTGGGGCCATTAATCATAGTTGGTCTGAGGGGCTTTTCCCCTCTTGTTTAAAGTCATCTGTTGTGATTCCTCTTCATAAGGGAGGTGATTTGAATGAGCCATCTAGCTTCAGACCTATCTCCTTGTTGCCTAGTCTCTCTAAGGTTATCGAAAAAATTGTCAAGAAAAGAGTATGGAATTATTTACTGGCACATAATATAATAACATGCGATCAGTTTGGTTTTCAGAAGGCAAAGGGTACTCTTGACGCCATCTTCAGTTTCTCGGAGAGAGTGTATCTTGGACTTAATGGTGGTGAGGCCACTGCGGCAGTGTTCTGTGATTTGTCCAAGGCTTTTGACTGCGTGGATCACAGAATACTGTTGCGGAAGCTCCAGCGATATGGTTTTAGGGGATCGACTCTTGGTTGGTTTTGTTCATACCTTGAGGGCCGTACTCAGGTGGTTCGTAGTGGTGGCGCAAGGTCATCGTCGTTGCAGATTAGGTGTGGAGTTCCGCAGGGGTCGGTCTTGGGACCCTTATTATTTTTGATTTATGTTAATGACATAGTGCACATCAACATATCTGGAACATTCACCCTATTTGCTGATGACACTTCTGTTTTATGGCACAGCAGGGATGCCCAAAGTTTAAGGCAACAAATATCTGAGGACCTTATTGAAATAAAAGAATGGTGTGATGCCAATCTGCTTACTTTTAATGTTGCAAAAACAAACATCATAGGCTTTAAATGTGACATGCAGGGGATGAATTTAGCCACGGAACCTCTTCAAGAAAATACTTCAACAAAGTTTCTGGGAATTTTCATTGATGGCGAACTTAAATTCGAGAGTCATATAATGAGCCTGAGTAAAAAACTGTCATCTGCGTGTTTTGCCATTCGTACCGTAAGAGCAGAACTTGGCCCAACAATTGCTCGAACAGTCTATTTTGCATTATTTGAGTCTCGTCTTAGGTATGGTATTGCATTCTGGGGGGCAACTACCAAGTGCTTGCTGAGTCTAATAATTGTTTTACAAAAGAAGGCGGTTCGCTTCATTGCAAATGTTCATCAAAGGGAACCTTGCAGACCGTACTTTCGAGCTCTCCAAATTTTAACTATGACATCCTTGTTTATTCTTGAAATTACAACTTTAATTTTTAAAAATTACCATAACATTCGTGGTGAATCGCAGCGCACAACCCGACAGACGTTGCATGTACCCCTGCCAATACCAAAATCTGAATTAACAAAGAAGTCAATATTTTATGAAGGCAGAAAGATTTTTAATATTTTACCTGACAGGATAAAATCATTAAGTTCCTTAAAACTGTTCAGAAAAACCCTGAAAAAAATCCTGTTGGATAAAGCTTACTATGACATGCGTGAGTTTTATGATGGCCCGCCATTGTAACTGTATTGTCTCTGTAACATGTTGTTATTGTGGTTTTTTGTGTATGCTTATGACACATAATCTTTGTATACTGACAGCATACTCTAGTTGGACACTAGTTTGTACTTTTAGTTTTTTTTTTGCTATTTGGTCTGTGGTGTAAATGTGTATATCGTACTTCTTGTTCTTTATACTTTTTGTGATTGTTTTACTCCGTACTTTGTATTTTCGGGTACAGTGTACTTACTATTTTATTATGTTGTACATTAGGATAGCAAGCTTTGTCGCTGAAATACTTATTTCATGACAATAAAGTATTTTTTGATTTGATTTGATTTGATTTGATTTGAAAGAGTAACACAAGCGCTAATCTCAGATGTTTAAATTATTTGGGTCCAAAAATATTTAACATGTTGCCAATGGATATTAGAAATACCAAAAAAATTAGAATATTTAAAAGAGAAAGTCGACTTTATATCTATGAAAATAGAGGCAAGTTTGCTGAATTGTTTTAGGTTTAAAAGCTATGCAGCTGCCTACTTGGGTTTAAATTTTTAAATGCTTTTTTTGTTATTTACTGTTACTATTATGCATTTTGCAACTTTTTTACATTTGTAGAATATTTATAATTCATTGTTGGTCGGTATACTTAGGGAAAAAATTGTAACATTTCGCATATACGGATGTTTAGTTATCTAGATGCTGAGTTGCAATTTCATTATTATCATTGTATTTATACAAACAAGCATAATGTATGTTATTATGGATATTTGGAGTAAGAGTTTGAACTTAGAATTTTATCTAAATGTCATGTATGTAAATACTTAGTATAATAAACGTGGCAGGGTTACAGGGAGTACTGTTCCCTCCAAATAAATAGAATCATTAATAGTGAAAGTGATTTGCACCCAATATATTATTTGACACAAAAATATATATATAATCCGCTACATTTAAGTCCAGTCCTGACCGCAGTAAACGGCCACATGCTCCTCCCCTTGAATAAAACGCACGTGACTGATGCATTTTAATATTTGGTTTGTGAAGTGCTGCAGACGTCCGGGACTTAGCATAGAATTTTGAGTCATTTTTGTCAAATCAATATTATTTTGGGATCATTGCAAAGCTAAAAGATCGGCCCACTTCCCTCGTGTAAGCGATTTTTGATTTAGGTCCCTATTTTTAAGGAAAAAAATTGTAAACATATCGATTTATTGCATAGATTACTATCTAAATTTCAAAAATTAAAAAAACAATTTGGAAAAACTATTACACGGCAACCCTAGGAAACAGGCCTATCTTTCCAGTGTTTTTTAATTTAGGTCGCTAAGTTTATTCGTTTTCGAAATATGTGCTAAGAGCCGACCACGTAAAATGGGTCTATTTTAGGCGGACCATGGACTCTTAATGGTGGCTGGTGGCACTGAAGAACTGCCAAAACACTCATGAAGTTCTTGGCCCATGTAAAGTACCTATATGCTAATTCATGAAGAAATTGGCAAATAAATTCGCAAATAAATTGCCAGTGTAAAATTAGCATTATTGGAAAACCCTTTACATTTAGAAATCTTCAAATTCAGGGGTACTTAATATCAAAGACTAGTAAAGGAGGTACAGTGCAGTAATGAATAGGTGGGACAGATATTAGACAGACATTATATTAGGTATTTATAAGTTGATTGAGAAATAATATTTTTATTTCATGCATATTGACATACCTCTTGGTAATAACTAGTTTAATTGCAGCTGCATCTTTAGATTTGATAGGCCTAACGCCGATACTGGAAAACGTATGTTCCTTCTCAGAAACTTTTCCTTCAATGGCTCTTTTAAGGAGGTGCAAAAAGCCCTTAATCTGTATAGTATCACCTTGGATGCACAAATCGTGCTCAGGATTTTTCAGTTGAATAGTACATTTTCCTTCATTAACGAATCTAGTTAAGACTTGTTTGATGTTACCTTTCAAAGGATACTTCGTACCATTTTTGCTCTGTCCGGAAAATAAAATTAAGCAATATTCATCATTTTTCGGGTGTTTGCACAAGGCAAGTGTAGATTTACATGGTTTTTTCCTTAGATGGGCCGGTAAACTGGGTAATAGACGATTTACTACACATACACTGCAATGAAATTTCATTGTAGTTAGGTATATGTTTGGTTTTACTTCAAAAAATCTCCAAAATAAGTTCTGCACTTATTCAGCATTTAGCGCCATTTTGACTCAACTCAAAATTACTCAAAAAGTCAACTATACTCCACTCGTTATTTATTTACGTTCTCCGTCCTCTCCTCTGACGGAATAAACACAAATGTACTAGCGCCTTTAGACAGCGGTCTGAATGAACTTTTCTGGTGACCTTTGGCGACCTTTGCCGAATGTCGGCAATAATTAAGTTATTTTGCATTGCCCTCCGCTCGCTTCACTCGCTCCGGGGCGCTTCGTAACAAAACTAACCCAATCTAATTCAAAATTAAGGACAAAAACATTTTACAAACATTTTACAAACATAGCTCGGCACTGACCAAGAATAATAAACTAGACGAAAGGATTGTGCCTTCTCATAAGAGCCCTTGTACACTTTCTGTCGCACTTCCGTTTGGTTCTCGGTCGGGATAACATCGCTGTTGAGTAGCGGCTCTTTCGTCGGCCATTTTGGGGTAACGCATGGCAATCGTTCCCCCAAAAAAGGAGCGGACGTCATAGCCAGCGTCGTCTGTGCCACTTCATCGTATAAGTGTTTGTCTTTAGCAAAAGGAAATACCCAGTGAGGGGTTTCTATTTGTGCCGTGTGAAAAGTCGGTGGTCCAGAGCCCGACAACGTTGCGTTCGCCCCCGAATACAAAGCCCTTCAAACTGGAATAACGTGTAACGGATGTAGAAGGGTAACTCTACCTCTCCCTAAGCGCCGGGCGAAGGGTGCACTGGCAAATTGCCTCGTAGCAGCGCCAAACGGCTCCCTTCTTGAAGGGAGTCCATACCAAAGACATTTAACCTGAAGAGACGGGACAAATGGTTCTTTGTTTTCCCCCAACAATGAGGCACATTCTATGGTCGATAGATGTAGCGTTGCCAAATTTTAAGTTTACGAGTTACTGTACATACTTTTTTCATATTAAATTATAACACTAAATAGTTATTTTCCCCATGTTTGATTCATCAAAAACCGGTTCTAAAGTTCTTACATGCCGCTTCCCTTGATTCCGCCTTGTTTTACCCCCCAAATATTTATAGTATGCACGTAGTAAAGTAAGTGCACCAATAGATTGAGAGCATTGGAGGTCGACGACCGACGGCTCTTCCCCATTCGAAGTATACTAACTTGGTAACGTTTCAAAACCACTTGAAGGCACTGCTGTAAATATGTTTATCTACTTTAATTATATTATATACCTACCTAATACGCATGATACAATAACAGGGAAGGTAGGATACTTAGCGGTTTCAAAATCGTCTCTGTCTGCGCATTGACGTCACAAAGAGAGTTAGCCCTTTAAATTATAATGGTAACAACTGCAATATACACGCAAATTTTAGATTTAACTGAATAGTTTGTTTTATTTTGATGGGTAATCTAGTAAATGAAGTTTTGGATGATTAATTAAAGGTAGCTTTGA
>JAEQML010072265.1:0-15620 GCA_016904865.1 Pissodes strobi
AACAATATTCTGAATTAGGTGCGGTTAAAGTCAATTCTTGTGTTAAACGGTCGAAAACAGGCGCGACCCTATCCCTTTTCGGTAAGACAGAGAAAAAAAAGTCTGAAAAAAACGGGTGTTAGTTCGTTGGCGCAGTTCTTTAACACGATGGCAAGTATTTCGTCCGGTTCTGATGCCTTTTGCGTATCTAGTTCTTTGAGGATTTTACGAATATCACGGTGATGGAACTTGACTTCTGCCATGGTAGTGTTGATGTTCGATATGGCGGGGAGAGCCATGCCTTTGGGGACGTCTAAAGGTGCGTATAAATATAGCGAGACGCGCGCGAGTCGCGCCTGAGCCGCGCCTCCAACGGGGGCTCGCGGGTCTACCACGAGCCGCTCGAGGGAGGCTCGACGAAGGCTTGCAGCGATCCGTTTTCTGTCGGTTTTTGGGGCGACCTCAAAGGGATTTTGCGCGTCTAGTGGGACGGGTTCGTGGCAGGCTCGTTCAAAATTTAGTTTGCAGCGAGACCTTTGAATTCGTTTCCATTTTACAGTTGCGTAGGGCCATTAAATATCCAAAAATAAACTGTACGGCATGGCTGCACATACTTTCAGACTCTCTTTTGTTAATACTTTTAATAATCATAAACATTTGGTGCCATAGAACTAAATAAAATTAGATTAATGCACCACAAAACTAAAAATAAGTAATGAATGCCAACATCACACATCCTTAATTTTAGGATAAATTACGCCAGTGACCGCAGTGCTTTGATTGTTCAACCTTGAAATGTCATAAAAAATAAGCATTTTTATTTCCAATAGCAATACAATATTTTAAAATTTTAAATGTGAAATGTAACTCCAGAATTTTAATTTTTTGGGGGGAACAACCAGGATGCATAACTAACCATCTCTTTTAAATATCGTGTATGTGAAAAAGATTTATTTGCATTTAGAATTCTCAAAAACTGTGACAGTGTTTACAGATCGCGAGGAATACCCAAATAATGAGTCGTACGCGGCGGCCTGTGGTTGTTTATTTAATAAACTTGAAATTACAAAAGCTCCACTGCACATATCTAATAAAGCTGCCGCTTGTTCTTCGTCGTCAGACATGGCAGGTCTATTCTTTTATTTTCTTGATTTCGCAACCACGATTATTATGTCGCACTTCTTCACTCAGTTCTGAACTGAGCCGAAAAACAAATCCAAAAGTGGCCCTGCTTAAATTAAAATAATTCGTCGCTGGTTCGTGGTATGCGCGTATCTCCTGATGGATCCGGGATACTCGCGGTAGGTTCGCGTCGGGCTCGCTGCTTCAAAAAAGTTGCCGCGAGCCACGAATTTCTATGAATAGGTTTGGCTCACGCGCGGCTCAGGCGCGTCTCGCGCTTGTCTCGCCATATTTATACGCACCTTAAGGTAGAGTGCGATGAAAACATTTTGCGAGCATGTTTGCTTTTTCCTTGGCTGTAGTTGCCATGATGTCACGTTCGTCTATCAAAGGTGGGAGAGACGTTTTTGTAAAGTTATTATTTACTACCTTTGCTACCGCCCAGAAATCCCTGGAGCCAGAAGGTATTTTGCTAATTTGGGTCACTCAATTTTGATTAATATTAAAAATATCGAAAACAAGATAGATAGGAATTGTCTTATTAAAAATTCAGGTAATAATATTGTCAATTTTACTGAAATCCGTCGGAAATATATGCATTTAAGAAAGGCTGAGGCCCTTCATTAATGCGAAAAAATGATATAGATAACTTAATAACAATAATGATAGCTCCCATCAAAGTGCTATCTGTTGAGCAAAGGGTTTTTATAATAGAGTTCTATGGGGATGGTTAAGAATCATACCGCTACGTTATGGAACAATTTAGCAAGAAATTTGTAGAAATCCCAATAACCCTGATTGTAATCAGGAAGTTAATAAATAAAGCTCCAAAGAATTGATTCGGTTTTAACCTCAAAAAGAAAAGGAAGAACCACGACCTTAATGATGCCGTCACAGTTTTATTTATTCAATCTGTTAGTGAAACTCCCGCGATATTCCTTAGCAGCTGTGCTGAATAGTTGGAAGTTTTTATTCAGAGGATTTTAAAACAAAATAAAATATTCAAACCCCATTTTAATCAAACATTGGGAGTGAAAGATAAAGCGAAAAGACTAGATTTTTCTTTTAGGGTAAAAAGAAAATTTTAATAACACGATTGGCATCTCCTTAATACCATTTAAAGTTAAGCAGTCTCAGTAAATAAATTTTCGTTTAAAGGCCGGAACTGGATTGTTTTTGTGGTTATTTTTTATTGATCTTCAATTTTTTTATTTTTATGAATATATACGTAGTGTTCAAGTTTACTGCAACGGATTGTTAGTAACGGAAAACGCTTGTGTGATGCTTTGCAATATTATCATCTAAAAATGGTATATAAGCAAATTTCTGCATATCTAATGCAAGAGACAGAAAGCCGGGAATTCAATTATTCATACAGGAATGCTGGAGAGGAGATTGCGATTTTACGTCAACAAGACAACGAAATATATGGTGATCACGCTTGAAAGCGCGTAATAAGGACATGTAAGTAAACGCGCGAGGTCAAAAAATATTTCGTACTAAATGCTTTATAGTTTCATGATCATTTTATGTTTGTTTATAAACTATTAAGTAAGCAGCAATTAAGCCGTTACATACTATTTTAATCCAGTCGACAGACCAAAGTGTGACCTACAAAGGTCTGACGCGAACGTGGTTCGTGCCTTGCGTTAATGCTGGGTGTAAGTGGTTCAATTCAAGAAGGTCTGTATGGAGTATGACGAAACGGCCGGTTAAATACTATGGTGCCTACTTGCCCAATCATTGACAAGAGCACCAAAAAAACATCCATTCCCAGCTTCAGCAGGACCCTGAATATGTTAAGAGTGGTCCAAATTGGGGTTCGGTGTTTTTTTTTTTCATCGAACCTATGACCCAAGTTGATTTATGTACCATATATACAAGCGCCTTAACTAATTTTATAAATGGTGTACCTTATCTTAGCACCAAAAAAATAAATAAGCCAATAACTTATACATCAACATTTTATTTAATTTCCGCGGAAAATAAAACGAAATATATTGATGAATCCACTCAATGTAACCCAAATTCGATTCATGCATGGAATGGCTTTTTTAATCACTTTATTACAAAGAAACAATGAAAAATATTATATGGGAAGCATGTGACCTGGTTAACTGCGTGAAGGCGTATATCGATTATATTTAAACAAATATGTGGGTAAAGAAAAAAATTATGAGCTATCGTATAATGGTTCCGATTTCTTATATTAAATTCGAAAGTACATTTGGTACTTTTCACTTTTACGGGGTTTCAATAAAATCGATCGTTATGAAATAAATATGTGGGAGGCAAGCAGGAACAATAAAAGTTATTGGCAAAATTCCCAACCAATATAGAACATTTAATTGAAAAATATCATTTATAAGGAAAAAAACATTAACTAATAATCATGATTAAGCGGAGAGAAAATATAGAAAATATGTGGGCAAAGGAAAAATTTATGAGCTCACAGTTAATGGTTCCGACATCTTTTATTAAATTGGAAAGTATATTTGGTACTTATTCACTTTTACGGAGCCTCAATAAAATCGATCGTTATGAAATAAAGGTGGAAAGCAAGCAAGAACAATAAAATTTAGGTTCCAATTAAGATATATTATTGGCAAAATTCACTATCAATATAAAACGTTTAATTGAAAAATATTTTTTATAAGGAATTAAGCGAAGATAAAATAGGTAATACAATTAAAAAGTAGAGTAAAAACTAGCAGGAGACAGTATAAACATATTTTTGGTACCCATATTATCATTTATCAACTGTATATACTCGATACATGATAATTTCAGACGATCTATCCTTACAAAACCTATACCATGTATTTAGGTTCGAATTAAGGTAAGTTGTTGGCAAAATTCACTATCAATATAGAACATTTCATTGAAAAATATTTTTATAAGGAATTAAGCGGAGATAAAATAGGTAATAAAATTAAAACGTGGACTGGAAACTAGCAGAAGATAGTATAAACATATTTTTGTTACCCATCTTATCATTTATCAACTGTATATACTCGATACATGACAATTTCAGATGATCTATCCTTACAAAATCTATACCATGATGCTGAAGGATTTGATTTTTTTCATATCTTAGCAAATATACTCCTCAACGATAGGTATGTTTTGTAACGAAGTTACTATATTTTTTTGGGAATAGGATGCACTACGGATTAACTTTCTTATCTTACGTGCTATTAACATCATTCTTTTTCATAAAATATAATTTAAATATGCTAAATTCAATTCTATAAAATATTCCGTCGCGAAAAGCCGGGAAATCGCTTTTCACTTTTCCGTAGTTCTCGTGCAGTACCAGTAGAGCATCGCGATCTTCGTCGCATCACGCTGCGCGTGAGGTCCCCACCTATCGGCCGGCCGATGACGCGATCGCGGCGATCCCCACTACGAGTCGAGCTAACAAAACCGGGCGGCATCGCGCTAAACAGGCAGTACCCACCCGGGGTTCTCGAGTCGAGTCAATCGGCAGTCGAGAGGTAGTCTAGCACCGAGCCAGCTCCAGACAAACCGGGAAGGACCGACCGACCGAGCAGGTAAATATTCGTCGTACCGTATTCCTGGTCCATGATCCTTTCCCTATTGGCAAGTGGAGTAATCCCGGCCATCCTGCCTTGGCAAGCGGAGTAATCCCGGCCTACCGTAGTATTCCCGGCTCCCCAATTGGCAAGCGGAGTAATCCCGGTTATCCTGCCTTGGCAAGTGGAGTAATCCCGGCCATCCCTATTGGCAAGTGGAGTAATCCCGGCCATCCCTGCTTGGCAATCCCGGTTGGCAAGCGGAGTAATCCCGGCCTTCCTCCCGTAGTAATCCCGGCTCCCCTATTGGCAAGCGGAGTAATCCCGGCCATCCTGGCTTGGCAAGTGGAGTAATCCCGGCTATGTATCCTTCCAAACTAAGTCCATCCAGGCTTCACGTCCGAGTTAGGGAACCGTTCTGCTGAACCGACCGTGTCATAGAGCTGGAGCTATTGAGAACCGTATGCCGTATTTACCGTAGGGCTTCCGTACCGTATCTACTGCCACACGTACCGTAGGGCTTCCGGACCGCTACAGTTCACCGTATCTACTACCGCATTTACCGTAGGGCTTCCGTATCGCTACCGTTTACCGTATTTACTGCCATATTTACCGTAGGGCTTCCGTACCGCTACCGTTTACCGTGTTTACTGCCATATTTACCGTAGGGCTTCCGTAACGCTACAGTTTACCGTATTTACTGCTATATTTACAGTAGGGCTTCCGTACCGCTACCGTTTAACGTAATTGCTAACATACTTACCGTGGGGCTTCCGCATCGCTACAGTCTACCGCCCGATTAGAGATTTCGATTCTTTTACTACCGTTTTCAGTTTTCTTACGTATTACCGGGTTGGGTCGCTTAGAATAAGTTGTCTGATACTTTTAGCTATAAGAAAGTTAGGTTTATACTTACTGTCGGATAAACACGACCATTAGTTTGTTTACACGGAGTGTTTCATTTACCAGGGACCGATTCCGATTATTTAAAAACCGAATCTTGGACAACCGTTTCTCCACTGTCTAAAGACTACCCGATAGGCGAACAGCGATCCCCTTTGTCGCTGTAAATATCAAAGGGGTGGCGCCCGAGAAAACCGAAATACAGGAGGTCGCAAAAAGTAAGTAAAGGGTGCCGTTACAGTTTTATATTCCCATATCGTGCTTATAGCCTATTCTATAAATAGGTAGGAACATGAAAGATCCACATGGATATTGTTAGAACCACAGGATTTATTATTTTTAGGGACCATCTTGAGATGTGACACCTAGTAGGAATATCTCCTATTTTCTTGAAGCCTGACATGTTGTAGACTCGTTTGCAAAGTTGCTTGTTAAGTAGTATGCTAATATGTATGATTTCCGCTTAGAGAACGATTCCAGCATATTTTTGATATAAAGGAGATATTCAGCAACGTGTGCTGGCCTTCTAAAGGAAAAAGATCTTCCCAGGTACTGATGCAATCTTACCGCTAGCGAGAGACAGATAACATATAGTACTCATCCCGTTATGTTAAGGAGACATCTGGAGTAAGGATGCCTGCAGGCTTCCAAGTTGGAACCGAAGTTGTGTAACTTGTTAGTGGATCAACTGCTGGAGAGCTTCTGTCAAGTGGAGGGAGGCAGTATGTTTATATTGCTAGCACTGACAGATCTCCTGATACAAATGTGGATTTATTTTTGGGACTACTCGAGCAATTGTTAAATAATCTCCCAACCAACGCAAAATTGGTACTGCCAGGTGATTTTAATATAAACTTTTCTAAGAAAAGATCCAGCAGCACTATAAATCTAAAAAAATTGCCCCTTTTGATCTCTCAGTGCACAATACTGATTATTCCAGAATTTCGCAATTTTCCGCTACTATTATAAATTATGTATGTTCGAATTTTGACAACTCTGATTTGGATTGTCATACTGTCTGATCACGAAGCTGTTATCCTTAAAGTTTTACCAATATGAATTAAGAATATGAAAAACATAGATATGGTAGAATATTCAGTTAGTCCAACTTCAAAAAGTTTCAAGAAAACTGTGTAAGAGTAATGGGGTGTAGCTTGTATTTATAATCAACCATTTAAAAAAAATTATGAGCTATTTGTTGATGTTTTCAATAGATCGTTTTCTTATAAAACAAAATTAAAAATAAGAAGCCCTGGGTAAGTAAAAGGGCTACGGGTATCAGCTAAAAACATGACATTTTTGTGTGCAGCGAGAAAACAATATTTTAATGATTTTCGCTTGAACTATGGATATAGTAGTACAGGCGTATGTATAGACAGAGACACCTACTAAAACGAGCAAAAGAAATATATTATAATAAAAAAATAAATCTATCTCGTAATAAAAGTAAAGCTAATTGGAAAATAATAAATAACCTAAGAGGTAAGAATAGCACCCCTCAAACAAAAATTGAAGTTGAACCCAACCTAATCAATAGGCTTTACTGCTCTGTTGCAGTCTAAACCAGTCAAATGATCCTCTCAGCTACCTTCAAAGTCCGCACATTCATGATACATTTGCACTATATCGCACCAATATTTAGGAAATAAGGAGAGCATTGTCGAGCATAGGGAATAAGAATCCGTCAGGCTTTGATGGTATATCAGTCAAGGTTCTGGGAAGTATTCCTGATTGTGTCCTGCTGATCTTGATATACATTATAAACCAATCGTTTCAATTAGGTGTATTTCCGAACTGCTTAAAAACGGCTCTGGTTATACCTATTCACAAAGGTAGAGATGCAGGTTATCCATCCAATTTCCGCCCAATCTCCTTACTGTCTACGCTTTTAAAGGTTATTGAAAAACTTGTGAAAGTACGAATAATGGAACATATTTCTCAATTTAACATCTTAAGTGAGGCGCAATTTGGGATCCAAAAATGAAAGTGCACTGACCATGCTTTAATTTCCTTCTTGGAGAGTGTTTACTTCGACTGTGTGAATCACAGAACACTCCTGCTGAAGCTTGAGCGATACGGCTTTCGAGGTAGCACTCTTCATTGGTTCCAAAGCTACATCTCCGGGAGGTCACAGCTGGTCCAGTGCAATGAGAAGCGAATTTGGTGATTACTGATTACACATTTTGGTATAGTGTTTCAGCAAGAAACGCGCTAGAAACAGTGCACACGGCTCATCATCATCTCAGCCAATCAAACCCATTAAGGATTAGTTGAAGGTTCGTCGGTGTGAGTGGTGGTGGGTCCCTTCCTGCTCCTTCTTCCATCAAACTTTTACAATGGAAACTAGCATATTTATTCTTATAAACAGAAGATATCCAGTACCTATACAGTTATTCACTTTGTCAGAAGATATGGAAATAAAATTAGACAATTCGGGCATTACAGAAATGTTTTTTTTATTTGTCATAGAAAAGATGGAACATTTCAAAGAGCAAACTGACCATTCAAATAGGAAGATACATTTGGGTGCCCAAATGCCTCAGCGTATTCCATTATTATTTTAATATAGAGTAACAAAAATTGAATGAATAATTGAAATCAACACTATTATAATTTTATTGGCCAAACTTGCACGTTTATATATAAAATATTTCCATTTTTAGTTGAGGTTTAGGCTTTTATAGAGATTGTGTATTATAGTATTATTTAAATTTGTTAATTGGACATGGATGCCTATTTATCAGAGTAGAATAAAATGTAAAATATTGGAAGTATTGATCGGTCCAATCTTGATATGACCCTGTAAATATGCATATCATTAACTTGAAATATCTACGATATAAATAAAAAATTCGTGCTAGAAAAATATCTTAGTTTCGCCGTTATTTAGTAAATTCACTCGGTCGTTGTCGGTTGTCGGTAAATTTTATAATAATTATGCTCTCTCCATGAATTGTATGTACTACTTTGTGTCGATTAATGGAGCGTTACCGAGTAGACCGATAGTTAATTAATTAACGGATTATCTAACACTAGTTGATTGGGACAACTGGTATTAAATCGACGATATAATAATTTATTTTTTATTACGCATGCATCATAATCAACGATTATCGCACGCTGCAGCGTGCTTAAAATGATGTTTATGATGCACCTGCTTTTTTAAAGGTTTCTATAGAAACATTTGATCATGTCAAATGTGACAGATTAATATATTCGTCAATATATCCCTTAAGTTTAATATTTAAAACAGTTTTGAGATTATGATGCATTTGTAATAAAAAATAGCGTATGATATACGTGTATAAGAGCCATTTAAAGCCCTTGCGACTTACAAAACACTCCGCTGCGCGTCGTGTTTTGAAATATGTCGCGCGTGCTTTAAAGGCCCTCTTATACACTTATATCATAATATACTATTATTTCGATCGTCTATAAACTAAAGCTCAAAAATTATGACTATTTATTATTTTTTATTATCTTATATGTATATATTTAAAAATCATAATTAATTTTAACCTTGAGCGATACCTTACCAGGATCTCTTATTGATCTGGTTAATAAATACAAAAAATTTCCTAACTTCCTACAGTCCACCCACTTTTTCATTTATAATTATTAACGGCAAAATAATTATTACATATCCCAAACTTGTTTAGGATTGTATTTTCCTTTACTAATAGTCGCATAGGTTAATTGGGTTGAAATATAACTTTTAATGAGCAATTATTGAATTGAATTGATTTGAGCTTATAATATCCGAACATTTTAAAGAGCGCGATTCTATCAAGTATCTATCAGTAATATATCAAATCATAACTGCAGCCATTTGCTGCTCCATATGTTCAAAGTTTTAATTTGGAACTTTCGGCAACATGCCCTACAACACTGTAACCATGTTAGCATCATCAGGAGATACGTTGTCGTGCTTTATCTGTGTAACCAATATCACAGATTGTTCGTCAGAGATTTCCCTTAAAAATATACTATTAATTCATAATTTTTATCTTTTCATCAACAAAACAAGCTCTGCATGGCAAATGTCCAAAAGTGATGGATGCGGACACACGCCATTCATAAGCCATCCTCACCGTCATCGTCATGGCTTGGAACTGATTCTTTTTGTTCAGAAACCAAAGGGACCTTAAAGCACTATATCTAAAATTGAAGGTCAAAGCAACCAGAGGTAATATGAAGCAGTTAAGGAAAATGGCATATTGCCGATTACCCGTTTGGCCCCCCGAATAATCCCATATCTAGCAAAACCATCTTCAAAGGAACTCGTCTCTTCAATGGCTTATCGAAGGAAAATATCTTGTTTTTCTTTATTTAAATTTAGAATCTTAACATCATGTCATTTGGCGATTATTTATCTTTTCATCTTGCTGTCATGGTATACAAAATACACCATAAAATGCCTTATGCCATCATCTTGTAAATCTTATTTCTTTTTTATACCATTATCAATCTTACTGTTGCTTCTCCCTTCCTTTTAGATACTTCGAGTCAATTATCCGGTCTATTATCCACAATCTTCATTGTCGATTAATTATATTATTATTCAGGAGAGCTTTTACTGTTAGTGCCCAGATAGGCTACACCCTTATTGGATCGGTGGCACTATATTTTTAGACTCTTCAAGGTATCTTGAAGGCTCCGCCTATCACAACCACATTAGAAATGCAAATCTGCCTGTGCCTGCAAGTCTTTGCAGGCACAGGCAGAAATGATCCCACGGGAACATCCGGTTCTCCCGGCATTTGTGGACTGTCGTTAATGGGAATTTCTTCTGGCTAGGACACCCAATTCTTTCTCGGGGAGAAACAACAGTCCCTGGACGTTTGCTATGTGTTGACCCAATGACGACAAAGAAGCCGATACACAACGCGTGTTTACTCGACCAAAGACGAAGCGGAAGTCCTTTTAATAGTTATATTTCTAAATTTAAGAACCAGATTAATTCTCATCTGTACCATGTCCTCTCTTGCGCTTCTTAAGCAGTTTGTTTAGACATGTATTTAATTTTCTGGCTCATTTACTCCACACGCCCATCTATTATCATTTATTCCCCCGTGCCCAAACATTACTAAGTAGACCCTTATGTTACCATGTTCCGAGGCAAATTGACGCCCTTTCTTTAAAATATTTATCAAGTACCTACTTATGGGCATGCCCAATAGATGGGACTGCCTTTTATGTTATTGTCCCATTTGCCCTGCCATTTAATGATAAGTACTGCGGCTTTCCAGTGCTGTTCTTGAGTCCGTTATTATTAGTATTCGTTGCCTTAAGTTTAATTTTACAATATTTTATGTATGCCCATTCCTACTGCATTTAATTCAGCTTTCTTGTTCCGCGCTAACTCCATCGGATATATCCTCTTTCCAATATTTCAAACGGCTGCGCAAGCTATGTACCAAGCGTTCCTACTTCTTGTTGATATTCGAAATAAAAAAGCCAGCCAAAGTTTACCCAATATATCAATAAAAACGTACTTTAGATTATGTACTGGAAGTCACAGTTGATGCTGCGCCCACTCGTACAGACACATTACAAGAGTTCAGTTCAGGTCCCCTAGAGCAATGACGTCAAATAAGAACTTAAATCATTCATGTGTGTTTTTTCGTTACTCGAGTATGTTGCACGGTGATACTGGTAGGCATGCTAAATATTACACCCGTATTCCATGATATTAACACCCGGAAAATAGTATCAAGGGTAAATATTTATAAATCGTAGATCGATACTATAGCTGTTCAGAGCAACACATCTCTTTAAACAGTGCCAATGGAATGCGGCTGAGTCAAGGCAACGCAGGCGGCGCAAGGCATATTGTAAAATCTAGACGTATTAACTGACACGACTCCAGACGTCAGACTCGAAAAGAAATTAAGTAATAATGAAAGCCGCTTTATAGAAAGTTGGCTAAGACCAGGATAATATGACCTTTTATACTGGTCCGTAATTAACTTCCACCATACGATAACCAACACAAGACAACGTACATATTTTATAAAATCAATTCGAGTGCAAATATATTAAATAAAGTTACATTATTGACAAGCGTTTTTCCAAAATGAAATTGGGATTTGGCTTCCTGAAACCCACCTAATACCAAACATTTACTTTTAGATATGGCAAGCAAATGTGTGACCCTCTTCTCCCTTTTCGAAGAACACTAAACATATTGAAATTCACGAAATCATATGGACGAACTAACACAACGAGGCGAGAATGAGAATTGCTACATTTCAACCATAGTTTGGCAGAATCTGCATTATTCGTCAGTGGTTTTCCCCATTTTCTTGAGTCCAGGGGCCATGTCCAGTGAGAAGATCTACGACCAGTTTTATCTCATTTTTTTTGTAGCTTGAGAAGCTTTTTTGTGTAGTTAGGCGAGTGAGAGATGAGTCTTTTGACCTGTCTCTGCTCAGGTGCATTGGCCCAATGTGTCTCTTTCCGCCTTTCTTCCCAATTTCTGAGTTCATTCATTACGTGTCCTTTAGTGATACCACAGAATGGTTCAGGCCCGCAAAAGGCAGTCTGTGCACCATTCCGTGCGAGCTGGTCAGCGGCTTCGTTGCCTTCCACACTCTCGTACCCTGGTACCCACATTAGGGTGAGTATATTTCTGTTTACCAGTTGATCTGCAGCCATCCGACAATCCCATACTAGCCGGGAGTTGAATCTGCTAGACGCTTTTAAGCCTGATTGACTAGCTGATAGGATATAGATCTTTGCACCTCTTAGGCCTTTTTGGCACATTCTGAGATGGCTATATTGATAGCAGTTAGTTCTGCTTGAAAGATTGTAGGAGTGTTTCCTAAAGGTGCAGAGATCGACACTTAGGTTCATAAACTCCGGATCCCACTCCTTCTTTCATCTTTACTCCATCTGTGTACCAGACAAGTGATCCCCTCTTTAGTTGTTTTAGTATTTCCCCTGTAGTATTGCGGTCTTCAATTACCAGATTACCACTTCAAAGGAGCGATCAAAATGGAGTTTTGTTTCCATTGTAACGGTTGGTTTGGTCATCGCCTCTGTCTGGATGTCCTTCAGAATTTTAAGGTGGCCCGTCACGTTTTCTGACTTCAGTTTTTGTGTCTGAGTGACTCTATACGCACTGGTCCAGGCCTCCTTTTCTATGCATATGCGCATCGAAGGGAGGTCAAGTAGGGTTTCCAGAGCTGCTGTGGGGCACGTCTTCATAGCCCCTGTTATACCCAAACAGGCGAGTCTTTGCTTTGCACTCTTGTAAGCGTTCGCTGTGTTGTTATTTCCTTTGTTTTTACCCCCCACACAAGCAGTCGTAGGTTATAATAGGCTTTACAACAGTGTTATAGGACCACCAGATGATGGAGGGTTATAGGACCCAGATGATAGAGGGTTTTAGGCCGCACAGTACAAGCCTGCTGGTTTTACCACTGGATTCTATATACTTCTAACGAATTCTATACTTGGTGTGTTTCTCCTCCTATGCCAACTTTCACTCTTAGATGGTCTAGAAATAACAATTTTCTATTAAGTAATATTCCTAAATGTGTTACCGTTTGCTTTAGACTAATAAGGTAATTTTTCCTACTTAAGCTCACATTTCCACTTGTTTTAGAGTAGGTTGTATTCCGTTTCACTGCTCTTTCTGTTACTATTGACCAGGCTGTTTCCAGCTTCTTGTATTAATATTGCCTGTCGTCATAAAAGCCTGTAAATTTATGTTCATTGCTTCTACGATATTATTGTTAACCTTATTCACTTAATGAAACCATGTTTCCATGAGGCACAAACTTGGCCCTTGTGGGCGCCCTCTGTTTATCCTTTTAACTATTTGCCAGCACTGACTTCTCTATTAGTCAGACAGCTCCATGCCATCTTGTGCAAACCGTCTTCAATTCGGATTGTATTAAGTTTCTCATTTATGTCCTTTACCCACGCCGAGTTCATTATTATTCATTTGAGAGTTTTTACAGCCTCCGTTGTCCCTAAGCCTATACTGTGTCTTATCTAGTAGGAAATTCTGCTCTAATTCGATTTGTATATTTCATTTATTATCAAGCAACAGACTAATCGGTCTTACCCCTCCTTTGGGTGCAATACCAATTAAACTGTCTTCCAGACTTTGGGGGGGGGGGGGATATCCGAAGATTTGCTCTTCAACACGTCGACCACACGTGATCTTTTGAGTTTACCCTTCTATTTTACACGAAAATTCCTATCTCTTTCGAGAACCTCAGAATATTTCGAGGATTGAGCTTTTGTAGATCTCCAGGTACCACAAGGGCATTCTCGAGATGCCTCAACCTTCGACGAGTCAGTGCCGGAATTTCGTAGAGTAAGTGCTCTAACGTTTCAGCCATAGTTTGGCCGAATCTACATTGTTCGTCAGTGGTTTTCCCCATTTTCTTGAGGTGGCACCTCCAAGGGCCATGTCCAGTGAGAAGGTCTAGGACAAGTTTTATCTAATTTTTTTGTAGCTTGAGAAGATTTTTTGTGTAGTTAGGCCAGTTAGAGTCTTTTGGCCTGTCTCTGCCCAGGTGCATTGGCCCGATGTGTCTCTTTTCGCCTTTCTTCCCAATTTCTGAGTGTCCTCTAGCCACAGAATGGTTCAGGCCCGTAAAAGGCAGTCTGTACACCATTCCGTGCGAGCTAGTCAGCGGCTTCATTGCCTTACACACTCTCGTGGCCTGGTACCCACATGAGAGTGAGTCTGTTTTTGTTTGCCAGTTGATCTGCAGCCATCCGACAATCTCACACTAGCCGGGAGTTGATTCTGCTAGATGCTAGCGCTTTTAAGGCTGCTTTACTAACTTATAGGATATCTTTGCACCTCTTAGACCTTTTTGGCACATTCAGAGATGGCTATATTGATAGCATTTAGTTCTGCTTGAAACATTGTGGGAGTGTTTTCTAAAGGTGCATAGATTCGACACCTAGGTCCGTAAACTCCGGATTCCACTCCTTCTTTCATCTTTGATCCATCTGTGTACCAGACAAGTGATCCCCTCTCTAGTTATTTTAGTCTTTTCCCTGTAGTATTAGGGTCTTCAATTACCACTTCAAAGGAGCGATCAAAATGGAGTTTTGTTTCCATTGTATCTGTTTGTTTGGTCATCACCTGTATCTGGATGTCTTTCAGAATTTTAAGGTGACTAGTCAAGTTTTCTGACTTCAGTTTTTGTGTCTGAGTGACTTTATACCAGGTCCACGTCTCCTTTTCTATGCATATGTGCAGCGGAAGGAGGTCAAAGGGTTTCCAGAGCTTAACCTCTTTTGAAAGCTCTACCGTTGTCTCTCCAAAAGTGAGTGCTTTAAGGTTCAGCTAACTTCTTTCTTTTTGTGAATGGGATCACTACGATTTTGCTTGGGTTGACATTTGGTCTTTCCTGTGTACACCATGTGCTGACAAAGTTGAGTGCACTTTGCATACGTTCTGAGAAAACGTTATCATGCTTGCCTCTTATTATTATAACTAGGTCATCTGCGTAACCTTGGACTTCAAAGCTTGATTCAGTTAGTCTTACCAGTAGATCGTCAACAATCAGAGACCAAAGCATATGCGATAGGACCCCTCCTTGAGGGTATCCCTTTATTACTTTGACTGTGACGGCTGTTTCTTGAATAGTCGCGGTGACTTCACGGCTGGTTAGCATGGATTTTATCCATTTTGTAGTGGTTGGTTCCACCCATCTGCGGGTTGTGGCGCGCTGAATGGATTCATGTGAGGTGTTGTCAAATGCACCATCTATGTCTAGAAATGCGCACAGCGCCACTTCTTTTTCAGACAGTGCCTTTTCTATATCGCGGACGAAATTTTGAAGAGCATGGGTGGTAGATTTCGATGGTTGGTATGCGAATTGTTTTGCATGCAGTGGAGCATTAGAAAGAAACATGCTTCTGACGTGCCTATCGATAATATTTTCCATCGTTTTAAGAAGGAAGGAGATTAAGCTAATGGGGCGGTAAGACTTTGGTTTCTCTTGTGATCGTCGCCCTGTCTTTGGTATTAACGCTACCTTAACTTTCCTTCAGATTTTGGGAATAGAGCCCAATGCAAAGCTGGCTGTGAAGATTGATTGAATGTGT
>JAEQML010072266.1:0-15620 GCA_016904865.1 Pissodes strobi
AGCCTAGAAATTCAGGGAAAAAAGTTTCATAACTAAAGTGACTATAACAAAATCCTGAAAATTATTTTTAAGTTCCGCATTTCGCCGCAAGGGGGCGCAATTCAAAAGTAAATATTACAATTCTAAATTTTTCCGAAAATTCCCATATTAAGGTATAACTTTACTAACATTGTTGGAAAGCTTAGAGAATTCGGCACCAATTTGGTTTAAGGCTCATTGACGTACCGACCTTAATTAGGGTGGGGGAAGCTATTGAAAGTGTAATCATTTAAAGCGATGTAACTTTTGAACCGCTTATCCGATTTTAAAAAACTTAAGCTTGTTTAGAAGAGAAATGTAAGCACTTTTAAATTTCGTACCCAACGGTATACGATAGTTCCTAATAAATTTTCTAGAGGGCGCAATTTGAAATACTAACAGTTTTTTTGATTTTATCCCGAAATCTTAAATGGCACGGTATAATTATAACATCATAACCGGAAAGAAGATTAAACTTGCAAGTAAAAACGTGAAAACCGAAGTTTGATATCTTTCTTCGTTTCAGAGTTATTGCCAAAAGAATGATTTTACTATATTTTATTTCAGGAAATAATTGTTTTCATAGTTCCGTAGTCAAGCATGCCATGACAAAACTGTGTAACCTCTGGTTATATAGGGTTGGCACTAATTATTTTGCTTTTGTTAAACTACATCAGTAATAAATAATTGAGTAATTTTTCTTAAAATTCTGCGCCTTCCTTTACATTATCTAGTGTTTAAAAGTCACGACAACAACAATAACAACAAATTGTTAAGTTTAATTTAGTTAAATCAATGTAACATTTTCTTAACAAATGTAATTTAGATTAGTAATTAACTTTAAAACATTTTAACTAAGTAAATTTTTATTATTAATAATCACGAAACGTAAACAAATTTTAAAACAAAATAAAATAAAAGCTAATAATAGATATATTTTTTTAATACCTACTCAAAATGATTGCCATTATTATGAATACATAAATCTAACCATTTAAGTGTCGATGCTGCACTTCTTAGTTTTGATTTAATTGACATGAGTCTTAGTTAGCCATGGTTTCCAAAACAAAATTTAATAATTGTTATTGACACTTATGTCAGCCTGATGGTTAAACATTTTATTGTAGTAAACCTCTCGTTTTGACAATGCCCTTTTCAAATGAGGAAGCTTATAACATGCTTGCTGTCTATTTTGAATGTTTCCAGAATGTCGTTATAACGGAGAGAGAATATGCCCTTAGGTACCCCAAAAGACGCCATCACTCAAGGAAAGTGTTTACAAGATTGGCAAGAAGACTTCTAGAAACCGGTCAGGTTCATCCTGTTCGATTGAAAACTCGTCTACGTCGAGACCGAACCGAAGATAATATCAGCGAATATTAACTACGACAAGAAGGCCCACTCAATGGCCAGAGAGCGCTACAAAGGAATTGTCGTTGATTTTCTTCGTTGCCTGGTAACGATCGGCGAACTCCACCGCACACAGGTTGAATTTAAATAAAAGCTGGCCATAAACGATATTTTCGTTTGCGGTATATTTAATCAAATTTATGACGAAATTATTTATAGCACTCTAATACTCTATTTGGCTTTGGAAAAACACAATTGATATCTTCTGAATTGTTTGCAGCGCCCTGTCAAACTTACGTTATGGTTTTTTTTTATTATTATCACCAAATAAATATTTTGATAAAGATTGTATTCAACTGGCTGTTTCAAAAATCTGTTAACGTTTTTAATTAGTTATTATTGATAGCAATACTCAAGGTATGTAATAACTAATATTTAAAAGATTTTGATTTTGTGTTAATGATCACCATATTTCCGAATACTAATATTCTGACAAAAGACATCAAGAAGAAAAATGTTGCTCGAATTTGCCCCATCTTTTAATATTTAATTAAATTTTGGCGTTTTGGGTGATTTTAAAATTGGGTAAAGGTTTCGCACAATATTTTTACTGTATATTTCATTCCTATTTTGTAATACAACACAACTAAAAAATAGCGATATTATCTTATATCGAATATTGACTCGACTATAGAATTTAGGCGTGAAAATTAATCTGACAAAAGGATGAGCTAGTCTATGGCCGCCGCGTCAAAGGTCGCCTGCCAACATGATTGTTTTATTTGTATCATGGCCTGCCGATATTCTGCTAGTGTTCGCGCGGGGAAGGAGACACACCGTTGACATGCCGCCGCGGAGAGTGATCCTTCTTATCATATAGTTTTGCCCAAATACATAATAAAAAGATAAAGACTGATGTACTATACTGGTAACGTGCTAACACTCCGTTGAGGTTATGTGTTGGTGTTATACCTAATTGTGCAACAACTGAAGCCAGATTATCAGAAAATGGCGCGTCGAAATGAGGATCTCTTATTGGCTAAATTTGTAACGTGCGCGGTTTTCCCTGCTGCTGTCTTGTTTGAGCATTTACGTTTCTCTGTTTTTTTTTGCTTCATATGTTGTACTGAAAGTATTTTCAAATGTCATTTAAATTACCCTTAACGCAACGCATTATTAAATTGGAATTTTAAAAGCTATATCTGTTGTAAAGTCATCGGTACGGGTGGGCAAAAAATTGAATAATCGATTAAACGCTTAATATTTTAGCAAATAACTGAATAATCGATTAATCGAAATAATCGATTATCGATATTTTCTGAAATATTAATCGATAAGTCGATAAATCGGTAATTTCTTAAAAGTGAATCGAATAATCGATTATTGTCGCCCACCCCTAATCCCATAATATTGTAGTAACTGAAACTGAAGCTGAAATTTCGGTAGAATCATTATTTTCTACCGAAACATGATGTTATTATAAAAAGAGGTAATAAATACTTTGGCTGAATCAGCAGATAAAAATTTATAATTTAGTTTTAATTTGTAAATATGGCTTTGATATTACCTTGGGATAGTCAGAATATAAGCAAGTGTTTTTGAACAATAGCTGCACTGATGCTTCCATATTTTTTACTAGTTTTGTCCCTATTAGATTAATTTTTAAAAATAGCGATAACTCTGAAATACATGTATGGCAAAATTGCAGGCCCTCATCAACGCGTTTCTGTCGTCCGCTTAACATTAATTTTGCTCGTGAGACTCCTGAATGAACCGTTGCAAAAACAAAATTTGGATCATCGAATTGAAAATTTAAAACCCTTTTTTACAACGAAGGAGCCCTTAATTTTCAAAATCATTTTTTAAAACGATTTAAGAACATACAAATGATTTTTATACATGATTTTTATCGTTAGTGATAATTGATACTCCCTATATATAAATATAGATGATGAGCAAAAAATTCAACAATTATTTGTCTAAAACACGATATATTAAACGTGTAATACTTAATATCTTTTATGTCTTATTTCTGGTAAACCTTATTATGGCCAGCTTTCCTAGAAATTCGACCAGTGTGCGCCGGGTCCAAAGGTCACATGCCAGTATCATGCTAGTTTTCGCGCGGGGAAGGAGACATACCGTTGACGTGCCGCCGTGGAGAGTGAATCTTCTTATCGTAGTTAATGTTCGCTGATAATATTATTAACGTTCTAGCAAACATTGCAGCAGACCCACATTTAAGCATTAGGTACATTTCAAGATATTTGGGACTGAGCTATTGGTTGATATCAGATATTAAAAGATAACCATCTGCATGCATATCACATTATTTACATCAGGAATTAAAAGAGACCGATTTTGAAAAACGCCTAGACTATTGCCAATGGCTTAAACGTAAACGAAAATCCAACCTTTTTATCCAAAGTCTTGTGGAGTGACGAAGCTACGTTTAGTAGCTCAGGTAAATTTAATAGACATAACATGCATTACTGGTCGGAATTCAACCCAGAATGGCATAGGGAAGTTAGCTTCCAAAATTGCTGGAGTGTGAACGTGTGGTGCGGGATTTTGGAAAATAAAATAATTGGACCATATTTTTTCGAAGAACATCTCACCGCTCAAAGGTATTTGGAATTTTTAACCAATGAGTTGCCACTTCTTTTGGATGATGTTTCCATCGATACACGAATAAACATGTGGTATCAGCAAGATGGTTGTCCAGCACACTACTATGAACCGGTTCGTCATTTCCTCGATAATGCGTTTCCAGACAAATGGATTGGCAGAGGAAGTCTCTTTCCATGGCCGCCGAGATCACCGGATCTCAACTTGTCTCGATTTCTATTTATGGGGAAGAATAAAAGAGCTTGTCTTCAAAACCAAACCAACTACGCGCGAAAATATGATGGAGAGGATTCGATTTGCTGCAAGATCTATTTCTGCTGCAGAATTAAAGACAAGTGTCGACACTTAAACGGTCAGATTTATGTATTGATAATAATGGCAATCATTTTGAGTATTTAAAAGAAATAATCTATTATTACCTTGTATTCTGTTCTGTTTTCTGATTATTAATAATAAAAATTTACTTAGTTCAAATGTTTTGAAGTTAATTACTAATGTAGTTATTAAAAAATTATATTTGGTATGAAAATGTTTCATTGATTTAACTAAATTAAAATGAGCGATTTGTTGTTATTGCTGTCGTGGCTTTTAAACACCCTACAAATGTTGTTTTTTACGTAATTTAGGCTAACTAAACCCAACTAATCAGAAAGTTACAAAGTTTTGTCATGGCATGCTTGACCACGGAAATATGAAAACAATTATTTCTTCAATTAAAATATTCAAAATTGTTCTTTTGGCAATAACTCTGAAACGAACAAAGATATCAACCTGCGGTTTTCACGTTTTTACTTGCAAATTTAATATTCTTTCCGATTATGATGTTATAATTATACAGTACCATTTAAAATTTCAGGATAAAATAAAAAAAACTGTTATTATCTCAAATTGCGCCCTCTAGCAATTTTATTAGGAACTATCGTATATCGTTGTGTACATTTAAAAGTGCTTACATTTCTCTTCTAAACAAGCTCAAGTTTTTGAAAATCGGATAAGCGGTTTAAAAGTTACAGCTACTTAAATGATTACACTTTCAATAGCTTCCCCCACCCTTATTCGGGTTGGTACGTCAATGAGCCTTAAACCAAATTGGTGCAGAATTCTCTAAGCTTTCCAACAATGTTAATAAAGTTATTCTTTAATACGGGAATTTTCGGAAAAATTTAGAGTTGTAATATTTACTTATGAATTGCGCCCCCTTGCGGTGAAATGCGGAACTTAAAAATAATTTCCAGGATTTTCTCATAGACACTTTAGTTATAAAACTTTTTTCCCTGGAGTTCTAGGCCCACTAGTTTTCGAGATACGGCCGCTCGCCACCCTTAACCAATCACCCTGTACAACATGCCAAAAGTAATAAACAATAACTATACATATTACATTGGATTTCTCGATGGTCCGGGAAAAAACTAAAATATTCTTAATTTAAAAGTTTAAACTTTTTCTCAGCCTAATAATAACGAAATTAGTCTTTGAACAAAACGTAGTGGCTCACTTTACACATCTAAGCAAGATCTCTTTTCTTTTATTAATTTGCCTCATAGTTCGACACATTTTTATCTCTTTCAGGATGGTTTGATCACATTGGTGAAGATCATCATACCGTGTCAGTAGAAACCTATAGTGAAATTTATGAGGAAATTATAACCCATCCAGCCTCTGTCAACATATACATGTTTGTGGGCAGTACTAACTTTGGATTCACTAATGGAGCCAGCAGTTTATATTCTGGATTGGATAATTCAGGATTACAGCCTGACACAACCAGGTACAAATATTTTCTCTGACCAAGCAAATTACAATATTTATTCAAATTTACTGGCATTAAAATACAATATTTATAATATTTCAGCTACGACTATGATTCTCCAATTTCTGAGGCTGGTGAAATTACGGACAAATACGAGGCCACAGCTAAATTAGTTGCACAATATAATCCTGTGAAAACTAGCCTGCCCGAAATTCCAGAAACTCCGGAAAGAGTAACTTACGCTGACATCAGAGTAAGTAGTTTAGCCAGATACAAAGGCATATACTGTTCGAGAAAATTTATTTAGAAGTATACCTCATAATAAATGGAGTAGGTAATCGTTATTCACATTTGGAATGCTGATAAAATCAAATCTGAATTAAATGTAAAAATCTTATACCTATTCGCAGCCCAGTGGGTAATACGATGGGCTATTTTATAGCGGGGCAAATAGAGTTTGATTCTCATTGGGGCGAAAACATTAGGTTTGTTCTAGCAGCGATTTCAAACCAAAACCAAGCCATCCGGAGTTTGCGCATTGCAATATAAGCGACACTTAAATCGCTATGCGCAAACTCCGGATGGCTTGGATTTGGTTTGGTTTGGGTTTAAATCGCTGCTAGAACAAACCTTTTATTTAATTGAAGTTGGTCATTCGATAAACTAGATAGTGAAATGAGCAGGTGGTTGATCACAGTAAAATTGATAGACAATATGTTGATGAAAATACTGTATCGTTTGCCCTATAAAAGTGTAAGGTAAAGTAGTGCTTGGTCAAGGACCGTTTTTCCAAATCTACATTAAGCTCTAGGGCGCGCCACGTTAAAGCACATCAAGATATATGAAACAACCAAAGTTCTGCCCAGAAATTCAATTCACTTAAAAAAAAACACGAAAAGTACAATTTAAATATAAGTCAATAGTCTATTTAGGCTTTTGTGTACGGAAACACACTTTCCAAATTGCGGAAAAAATTATAGTTATACTGCACGTTCTTTCTACTTATCTTAAATTTAGATTTTGGATATTCCGATATTATTCAAATAAATTAAAATCATTTCATTTTACTCTAGGGTATAGATTGTGTCGTAACACACCAAAGAACACCAAAATCTACACAAAAAACAGAGGTAGAAAAATCTAACACTAAGACAAGTGATAAAATTCATTAGATGCATTCAATCTGATACTTTAACAATTACAGAGGCATGCCATAAGCATAGTACAATGCTGTGATATTGTCACGAGTAGCTTAGGGGGTAGCGTGATTTCTTTAAAGAATAACTTCTCAGAGATGAGCCGCGTCGCGATTAGTACAATGACGGGATCTCAATGCTTCCTTTGATTCTACCACTGGATGTTCTACTCGCGAGGACACGCCTTGTTTAGCGTGCCGGGGGGTAACTGAGGAAGACCGGGGCCGCGTTACGTGGGGTAAGAAGAGATGATAAAATAAGCACGTTTAGTTTATAACAATATGGGCATGGTATGCCTGGATGGCCGCGGTGGCACAAGTTTTATTTGTTAGTATTCTCACTAGCAGTACTGATTCCATATGCTAATTTTTCTACCTGATGATCTCAAGTTATTTTCTGGTCTACTATAACTCTCAGAAAGGTAACTTTGTTCGGTGTTTATAATTACTGATTTATAGAGAACTAAAATTGGAGTACTGCAATTACTTTTAAAGTTGATGGCTTGACGTTTGGAAACATTCAAAAATTAGTTACATTTTATAACCATCTATTGAAAGCATTCAGACCATGCACGATGACCCACATGCAGTTATTCACAACCTTTCGATACTACTTGAGACTTTTGATAAGGTCCAACACAAGGCAGTTGTGATTTGGTGATTATTCAGATTTAAGAATTTGTTACATTAACTATAAACATTTTGCCTAATAGAAGTTTATTGATGGTGTTAAAAATTGTATGATGCGAGCGTTAGGCAGATTCTCAAAAACTTTATTAACATTTGGCACTAATAAAGCTGACCTATAATTATTTATTTCATCCATAGCTCTTTTTTTGTGTTTTTATCTCACTAAAGTCGCCTTCTACCTATTAAGAATAGGGTCAAAATGGTACAGGAAAGTCATGTTTGAATTTTTATTTGGAACGTGTGTTGTAAACGCTTGGATCAATTACAACCGAGTTTCTGTCAGCTATCCAACTAACTAACCCGAATTTCTAATAACTGTTTTTTTATAAAAACCTTAGCAGGACAGCTTAAAATCATTCAACAACCACGAATGAACCGCCTCGTAAAAGGATTCACACATTCGTAAACCCCTCGGACCCAGAAAGAAAGAAACGAAAAATTTCCAAGGGATGCTATCAAGATCTGCGTGTAAATGTTTCCAGTCGCCAGGCAAACAAAAAGTTTCAAAATTCACGAGATTCTGCACGGATTGTCCAGACAAACCTGGCTTGTGCCTCCTTGTTTTAATAAACTGCACACCTGAATTGAAAATAAATGATTTTACAACATAATATGCTATACAAATATACTTTTTCTCTTGTTTTTCACTTTAAAAGCCATTCTTTGACACAAATTGACCTTCGTTTATTTTTCTTGCTTAAGACGGCAACCGCCGTATCCACTGCTAACAAGTGTTTCCTCTTCATGACGTACTCAAACCGTGCTGATCACAGGACGCACAACAAAAAACTGTTAGAATTGCTCACAGTGTGTGGCCAAACCTGTTCGGCGATTCAACACGATGCGACGACGGCGACGTTTCGAATCGTGGCGATATGAACGGACAAAAAAAACGTAGTCTGTGGGGGGCTTTAATGACGTTAGCGTTGTCTATGACTACTTATTGTTATTGCTATAGTCCTTTGTTCCAGCCAAGATGTTGGTAGGAGCTACGTCACTGATCTCTGACCAGGTCAAAGTCACCTGATGTGCATTGGAATTTGTTTCCTAGTTTTCAAATTTTCCGACTTTTTCTTATAAGCATTCGATTTTTCAACCCATGACTTTATTTTCTCCAAGAAATTGATTTTTGCCTTTAAATACTCTTACTATCCTTCGACCTCTACTCCGGGCCACGTGTAAGTAAATTGTCGATCTATTAAGGCAGCCTGCCGTAGACACACAGGATTATATCACCACATTTAATACATCTTACTTTACTATACACTGTGCCTTTATATAATATAACACAGAAACAGAGTTTTGTCCACAATACCGAGACAGAAATCTTGCGCTCGACGCGCGTTTCGCTCATCAGGAGATGATTAAAAAGTTTTAATCATCTCCTGATGATGCTAACATGGATAGCGAAACGAGTGTCGACTACAAAACTTCTGTGTTGGTATTGTGAATAAAACTCTGTTTTAGTGCATTTTGCAAAATAGGAACAGATAGGTTTTTGGTGTCCACATTTTCCGGCGGTTGTTTGTTTGGCTTAAATCACACTAAGAATTTCAGGGAAATAATTTTTCCTACTTGCGTGCGGAAAAGCGTTTTTTTTACGCACGCATATGCGTGTGGAAAGTTAAACTTCCCGCACTAGTGCGTAAAAGTTTTTTTTCCGCACGCTTGGAATAAAACAAGTTAAACGGTTTGACGGTTTTAATTTTCGATAATTTAAAAAGGAATGAAAAATACTTTAATCGTTTCATATTTTCTTATTTTATTTGAAATTAGCAATCAAGTTAACATCAATAATAAAACACAATACCAATTGTAACAAAACATAATTGAAATATCTACTAAGGCGTCGATAACAGAAAGCAAGTTTAAATGCTGCTATTCAATACTAGTTTGCACCTTGCCTAGCGCGTTTGTTTAGCAAATGCTTAACGAACTACGTGAAAGTTAAATGTACAGTTTGTAGCATTTTGTAGACTTAAAACTGAAGCAGCCACTTTTTCGATAGTTTTGTTTTCAGATACTGACCTAGTAGTTGATACGCACTGAAAGCCTGATGTCGATGTGCAAGCTTGTGTTTTTACCACTGAAGTGGACGACAAAGGTTCATCCGACTCTTGATGTTGTTGATTTTCATGGATAGGATAGGGATCATCATTCTGCAGAATTTGGTTTGCGATTTTTTTTTATTCGCAACAGATTCCTAGACATACGATTCAGCGACAGTTGAGCTCTTCCAGCCACCATGTCTCTTCAGAGTGCTTATATTTGCTCCAGTATTGGCTAACAAAGTGGCCGAGGATCGCCTAAAACAGTGCCCAGTATAGGTTTGTGGGTTTGGAAGAAGTAAAAAGCCAGCGATATTGCTGGGTATTTTTCCGAAAGTATTTATACCAACAACTTGTTCCGAGCACTTTCCATTATGGTAGGAGACAAAAAACCGCTGGTGAGGTATATTGGTTTGTCTCAATGACTTATATTTTTTATATAGGTTCATGTAACTTACTCCGTCCTTATCAGGATCATACACTACAAAACTTCTCGAGGTATGATTTTTTGTGTCTTGAATTTTCACTACCAATATATCCTCCTTTTCTTCTATGTCGTTCACAAGCAAGTTTGCCAGTTCTGCTCTTCTGCAGGCGCCAGCAACTCCAAAAACTATTACTACCTTGTTCATCAGATAGATATGATCTGGAGCCTCTGTCAATTTTTCATTTTTCTCGAAAACCTTAGACTTTTTTGGCCTGAAGCCAACGTTTTTTCGTTTAATGAAAGAGACCATCTCTTAAATTTTTATGAAGCTTTAAGGATAGCTTCAACATGGAAAATTTTGACCATAGCGTAGATGGTACAAAACTATTTGATAGATATGAAAAGTATGCAAGGAAAACCTCTTCTTTGTGTGAAACAGTTTTCTTCATTTTGCACCATTCTTTAAAGGCTTCATACCCCTTTTCATACCTTGCACGTGATTTCTCTGGTATAAGTTGGTTTTTTGCTGATACTGCGTCGTCGAGAATGCACTCGGGAAGCTCTAAATCTTCATTTTGGAAGTCCATTTTGAAGCAAACGTGACACAAATCAACCGCGAAAAATAACTTGACCTAAGTTTTATTTGATAATACCACAGGGGACCATAACAACAAAACAATGGATACCAGCAGGTTATAGTTCAATATACAGGGTACTTTCGGAAACATCAATCTTGGATTATTATAGCGATAAACCCAAGCAAAGAACGAACGAAACGAGTACTTTTGCTGACCTAACCTGGTATTATCAATGCGTAATACCACTGGTGCACCTAAAACCACCTTTTCCGTAAAATTTTTCTACTACAACAAAAAGGAACATAAAAACCATTGTTATTATAAAGCTACGTCGAACTTAATTGATAAATGATGCTTTTCCGAATTTTTCTTCCAAAAAAAACTGCTGACAGCTAATGTCAGGCACTTTTGTCACTTGAAAATTAAATATGAAATATAAATTCCTGTCAGTGTCTGGTCAAAATTAATAAGAAGGAAATAATCATTATAAAAGGTTGAGCGTGCGTAAAAAAAACTTTGAAGCACGCCGTGCTTAAAAAATTTTTTTACGCACGATCACTTTTTTTACAAATAGCTTGTATAATTTGCTTATATCTTATTAGCGTTATACAGTTTGGTCAAAACTAATATTTTTCTGATTTTTAAAACCAAAAAAATACAAAATGTTGTGAAAATATGCATATTGTTTAGGCAAGAAGGAAAAATATTGTACCTAACATGAGCGGAAAGTGCCTTTTCCACACTTGGTGGCATGTCAACTGCCACCTAGTGTGGAAAAGTATCACTTTCCGCCCTTGTTAGGTAAATAACTATTTTCTACACACATGTTAAAAATATAACTTTTAACACTCTCTACTAGCTGTTATTTTAAGGCACTAGTGCTAAAAGTAAAATGTAAATTTTTTCCAAGAAACGTCAGAAATATATTTCTATTTTATTTATTTACACTTAAATTAATAGTACAATTTGAAAAATGAATTCCTTCCTCAGTTCTGCCGTTCGTCGTGGTTGTGGAGGATTGAACAGAACAGAAACAACAGCATATCCAGTTGATGTTGAAGGATCATCGTTTGTACTGTAAGCAATTTTCGAGCAATAGAATTTTTATTTTCCAAGGAATCCACGATGTACCCTTCTGCAACGGTTGAGGATTTCCATCCTCCATGCCACTTAATTGCCGTCAAATCTGCTCCAGCATCGGCAAGTAAGCTCGCAGAGGAACGGCGAAAGCCCCGTATAGAGGGTTGAATTTGGGTTGCAGAAATCTTGCTATAGCAGCAGGAAATTATCCGAACGTATTAATTCCGAGCGGATTTCTGGTACATTTACCTTTTACATAGTCGCCGATGTCCGACATCTGATGGACGAAGATCAGTATATTTTCGATAAAAATCCAAATAAATTTTTTCAACGATAGTAAAATTTCGTGGTACCTTGGTTTTGGTATCTGATATTTTAATAACTAATGAAGTCTTCATATCTTCCACGTTGTCAAGAGTCAGCTGTCAAAGCTCCTCCCTGCGGCAGGCACCAAACACTCCTACAATCGTAGCTACTTTCATCACTCATCGTCCGGTGCGCACTTCTTTGGTCTCTAGTATAAATTTTTGATTTTTTGGCCTGGTAACCCTCTCCTTGACGCTTCAAGTAGGCAATCATTTTAAAATGTTTGCTGATATCTACGTCGTTGTTTACACGTAGCATAATTTTGATCATTGAATAATGGGACCAAAGAGAATATGACTTCCATACCTTTGCCTTTTCCTCAAAATAGGCCAGGAATATATTTTCGGAATACTTTCCAGGAACGTCTTTGTTTTCACACCATTTTATAAATTTATTATGAGCAATCTCATATTGAATTCTTGATTTGACATTTGTTGTGCGCGCCGTCCCTGCCCGACATATTGGTAATCGCGGCTCTAAAGTTCACCAGTTTTAATAGTTTTCTACACGTAATTAATTTTCCAAAACGGGCTGGCGATTACCCTCTGTTTGATGTAGAACATATAGTTTAACCATAAAAACTCGCGCAGTGCCCACATAGTGGCTGTTTCGGCTGAAATCACTCTGGTTGGGCTTGTTAGTGTTTACATTTTTTCTGCGAATTTGCCGTTGGATACGAACAAACTGCACGAATGGCGCCTTCTGCTAGCAAACAGGCAAGGTGTTCGCACTGTGAAAAATCAATTAGGGAGAGCTCGCCATCAATTTCATGCCGTTCCTGCTTATCATGGTTTCACAAGGGCTGCTCTGGTCTTAATAGCCCCGAATTTAACAAGCAGGCATCCATGTGGAATAATTCAAAAGAGACTACTTGGACTTGCGGCTCCTGTCTGGAAGATACCAATAACCTACGGTCGGCTAGTAAGCATAACTCTAAGTCAAGCTCTCGGCACTCCATCGGCCCGGGCGTTGCTCCATCCCAGAGTGTTCCTAGCTGTGACGTGCCCTCTGACTCTGCAATCAGTAACCAAGTCTCGCTGAACGACATCATGGAGAAGTTGCTGTACATCGAATCTCAGCACGCTATACTCCTTACAAAATATGAGGATCAAATTAAAATAAACACCGAACTCAGATCGGAGATTGCTGATATAAGACGCCAACTTTCTGCTAATTGCGGCGCTGATGGCCCTGCATCGAACCCTCAAGTTCGGGAGAGTGGCATATTCGGGGAGGTGCTGCAGAGGCAGGCTCGTTTGAAGAACCTAATGAAATTTAATCTGCGTGTGGAAGAGGGAGCTCCCGAGTTGGACCAGATTTCCTCGCTGCTGTCTGACGGGGCCTCTCGTCGGATCGTGGCTGCTGATGTTGCCAGGGTCGGTAAACCAAATCGTAACGGTCACAAGCCTCTGAAGGTGATCCTCTCTAGCTCGGGCGACGTGTCGGCTGTGTTGAAAAGTCGGAGAAAGTTTATCTACATCGAGGCTGACCTATCTCCAGCTCAGCTGAAACAACTTCAGGATACGAAAGATGAACTGCGGGTTCGCCGTACAAACGGGGAGGAAAATCTTATTTTGAGGTATGTTAACGGTATTCCAACAATAACTACAAAAAACCGAGAACCCTTACCATCTCAACTAACGACTTAACCTGCTGCTATCAGAATGTCAGGGGTCTACGTACTAAGACGCATATATTTTACAGTTGCGTGGTCTCCTCAGATTATGACGTCATTGCTGTCACCGAGTCCTGGCTCCAACCGGATATCCTGGACTCAGAACTTTTTCCAGACTCATATATCATATACCGCTCTGATAGAAGAACAGACCGAATGGACGAATCCACGGGAGGGGGAGTCATGCTCGGTCATCACAATAGGCTCAGTTCTGAATTACTGGATCTTTCAAATATCAGTAACACCGTGCTAAATATAGACTTCTTAGGTTGTAAGCTCACTTTAAATTACTTTGTATTTTACGTATTTATTATATACATCCCTCCCTCTGCCACCAGCGCCGACGCCGAAACTTTTTTTGACCTCCTCTCGTCACTAGACATAATGCTTTCTAAAAACTTAATTTTTCTGGGCGATTTCAACATTCCCTCCTTTTAATTCACTGTTCCTCCTAGTCCCAGACACAAAGGTATACTAAACCTCAGCGGGTTCCTCAGCCTTAAACAGTATAATACTGTCCCAAATTTAAGCAATCGTTTCCTTGACCTTGTTTTCGCCAACTTTGCGGTTAATGTAGCTCATAATGATGTGCCTCTGGTCGAGGAGGATCCACATCATCCTGCTCTGTCTCTTGATTTTCAAGCGGTACTTCCTCATGCCGTCAACTTTCCTGTGAACAACGCTCAACCACCTCGATTCAACTTTCGTAAAGCTGATTATCCCAGGTTGTATGCATCGTTATTGCACACTGACTGGTCTCGCGTTCTTGAATCTCCTGATGTTGTCAGCGCATGTCAGTCTTTCTATGAGATTCTTAATAATAGCTTTGCTGCCTGTACACCTCTTAAGCAACCCAGAAGAAGGCGTTTTCCATTTTGGTTTTCAAGAGAATTGATTGACAACATCTTCAGACGGAATTCCCAGCTTTTTGGTGAGAGACTGTTCCTCAGTCATGAGTGCTCCTCTTTGTCATATTTTCAACTTGATCTTAGGCACTGGTGTGTTTCCGGAGGTTTGGAAGATTGCCAGGGTTTGCCTTATTCCCAAAAAAGGCGATCCATCTCTAGTAGAAAATTATCGTTGCATTTCCATATTATGCAACTTTTCCAAGGCGCTAGAGATTGTCTTATTCTTTAAAATACGTAACAGATTGTCAGTTCATCAACACGGCTTTTTTTCCAGAAGGTCATATATGACTAATCTCTGCTCTTTCTCCTCTAATGTCAATGATGGTTGCTAGTTTTTTATTAACAAATGTGAACTTCGATAATATAATATAAATATACAATGCTATTAAAAACTACCTGGATGTAAGAAATTCTAAACATTTAATTTTTAATTATTGTATGCTTTTATTGCCGTGTGTAGAAAAATATTGTATGATATTGGTGTTAAAAGTATTTTTAAGGCACTCATGTAGTTTGGGTTAGCAAATTTCCACATGCGTGCCTTAAAAATTTACTTTTAACACTTATATCATAAATAACTATTATACTTACGTTTAAAATATTAGCTTTATTTTTTAAATGACTTTTTTTTAATGACTAACCCTCTATCTGATTTTTTTAGATTGAAGAACAAATTCTATTGTCTGAAATCATAGATGCTTTTCCTGACAAAATATCCAGCGAAAATGTGGTTTCAATGGAACAGTTACCGATCAACAATAATTCAGGTATGCAAAAGTAAATAGGAAGTCTGCAATGCTTTAAATATCTTAAATATCATTTCTTGGACTTGGCCAAAATTCGATTTCTACTATGTAAGAACTTATGGCCAAGCTGCTAGTGAAATTTGCAATGTTAGCCACTCTCT
>JAEQML010072267.1:0-15618 GCA_016904865.1 Pissodes strobi
TCTCAAAGTATTTAATCCTTTTATTATAGAGGCTCTGAAAGGTTTTGTTAATAATTTGTCACATTCACATGACACAGCAGAGTTTATTAATATTGGCCGGGATAAATAATTGATTTTTTTCTATTGCGTAAAACCATAAAGGAGGGGGTGGTATCTTAATTATTAATTAACCACTTTTAATAAACTGTATTACTATAGGGTAGCGAGATTCTATCTATAGGATGAATTGAAACATGTATTCATTTTGATTTGCTTTAATAATGCAGGTGTAATTGCATTAAATATGATAAATATTTACAGTATTTTCTATATTAATTTCAGGCATTCATCCTTTTACACATACAACTAATATTACAAAAGGTTCTTAATTATTAATATCTAGTAAGAAGTCTTCAAATCAAATCAAATCAAATCAGTTTATTTTTTGCCATTAAAATAAATTTACGAACAAAAATATATTGCTAGGTATATGCTTAGGCAAAAAAAGGACAGCCTCTCGATTATCAAAACCGGTATCCAATGCATATCATTACAAATATGCATGGGCGAGACAGACCTTAACCTAAATCCTAAACCAAAAGAAAAAACAAAAAACTTGTGACAACAATATCCATCTAATTCTAATTCTACAATTACCGCTAAGAAGAGGCGCAAGCGAGATAGAGAGAGGCAGAGCAACAGGCTGGCGATGGCGGCGCGGCGCGGGAAGAAGAAAAGAATCGGCATTACCGGTAGTAGGGCGGACGAACAGGGGAACAACAGAAAAAGATTACAACCTTTGATCTTCTAATAATTTTTTCTTGACGTACTTTGAAAAACCATTGAGAGGTAAATCTTTTGCTGTATTTTGAAGGTTATTCCACATTCGAATGGCTACAAAAGTAAACGATCGCTGAAAAGCAGATGTTCTATGCAAGGGCAAGACAAAGTTTTGATTATTACGTGTTAGATGGTCGTGAGAAAAACTGTTTAATTTACTTGCTAAATATACCGGTTGACCCTTTTTTCCGACTCTGTAGATAAGACCATACATATGTTGCTTCCTACGATTTTGCATATTTAGAATTTTTAATTCGTTTAAATAAGGTGTTATGTGGTTTCGATAAGGAATATTATAAGAAAATCGCATGCATGCATTTTGTACTTTCTGTATTCTATTTTTTAATCTTACAGTTAATGAATCCCCATAAACAATATCGGCATAGTCAAAAAGTGAGAGAACTAAAGTGTCACATAAATAATATTTTTGTTTTGCAGGCAAATATCGTTTTAGTTTATAAAGATTTTTGAGGCGAAGAATGGCCGCTTTTAGTTTAGAGTTAATGTGGATTTGAAATGAGAGTGAGCTATCAAATATCACCCCTAAATTTTTTGCTTCATTGACAATCGGAATTGGTGTATTATTAATTTGAATTTGTAAATTATTTTTAATATCTTGTCTAAAGACAGTTCTGTTACCAAGAATCAAAACCTGGGATTTCAGAGCATTTATTTTTAAGTTATGATTTTTTGCAAATATATATATACTTTCCAAGTCCGAGTTTAATTGTTCTTGCATCGTATGAAGGTTGCTATAGTTAACAGGTATATATATTTGTGAGTCATCCGCATATCGCTGGAGTTTAACATGTCTTACACTCTTATACATGTCTGCAACATAAATAGAGAATAATATGGGCGACAACGCGGAGCCCTGGGGGACGCCATGCTTGACTGGCTTGAAATTTGAAACAAAATTCTTATTTTCAAGCTCATCAAAAACAGACACACGACTAAAACGAAAATCAAGATAATTCTTTAAAATCTCAAGAGAATTAGGTGAAAATCCAAAGTAATATAATTTAGCCAGGAGCAATTCGTGGTTTAAAGTATCGAAGGCTTTACTAAAATCTAAAAGAACCATACATGTGCTATTTTTTTCATCTTCATACAATCTAATATCATTCAGAATATTCACCAAACTGGTAGATGTACTAAAATCTTTTCTAAAGCCTGATTGACAGTCGGGGATAATATTCTGAATTTCTGAAAACGAAGTTATTTGATATGAGATATGTTTTTCAAAAATTTTGGAGATTGCAGGTAATATACTAATCGGCCTAAGATCTTTGAGCTCCGTTGGGTTTTGCACCTTAGCAATAGGTTTAATGATAGCTTGTTTCCAAAGTGATGGATATGTTTTGTCTAAAATACATGTATTTATGATATTTATTATAGGATTTATACAGAATGGTAAACATAATTTAAGATCTCTAATAGAAATACCGTCCTCACCAACTGCATTAGACGACACTGTATTGATTATTTTTCTTAGCCTATTATTATCGATGAGTTGAAATTCTAATAAATTATTCCCATTTACTCTATTATTTTTATAAAAATTGATTAGTTCTAAGGAGGTGGTATCAGTTAAATTGACGGTACTTTGAAAGAAATTATGAATTTCAGAGGCATTACATAACTTGTTTGGGAGATTATTATAATTTTTTGTGTTTGTTAAATTGAGCTTTTTGGCGGTATTCCAGAAGTCTTTTCCAGTTTTTTGAGCCATTTAATTAAAAAAGGTAATTTTTTCACGAATGATAGCATGTTTGGTAAAATTTCGAAGTTGCCTATAATATTGCAGATGAACTTCTGATTTTGTTTTCAAGAACTTCCGATGTGCCCTATCTCTTATTTTAATTAGGTATTTTATATTATCAGTTATCCAGGGAGTAAATGGTTTATCTTCTATTTTTTTAGTTTTAAAGGGCGCGTGCTTATTTATAAGATTTAAGATGTTTGCATTCAAAATATTAACTTTTTCTTGAATGCCATTAATATAGTAAATTTGATCCCACTCTATTAGTGATGCATCATAATCAAATTCCCTTTTATCAATTTTTTTATAATCCCTAAAGGTAATATAATTATTCCCATTATCTACGATTGATTCTTGAAATACAGTATATATTAAATTGTGATCAGATACCGATTCGGAGATAGGTAAGGATTCCGACTGCAAGGATTCAAGATTATTACTAGTAGTACGGCGGTTAGTCAAACCAACCTTGCATTTTTGAGTAGAGCATTGCTATTTGGCACACCTCACTTTTAAGAAGTGGAACCAAGTTTGCAGCCACGAGAGAGCAGCGATATGGCGGATTGTATACCTGCCAGGGGCAAATTTGAGAAAATCGCTAAACGAGCACGCCCGACCGTTTCTATGGGTAACTATCACTCACCAATAATACGGGAGGTGTTCTGGAACGTAATAGGACCATGTGCCAGCCGCGTGGTGGCAGGTTGCCTACCCGCTAGGCGCAGAAACTATTGAAATCAATTTTGTAGTGTTAAGCTAGGGATTTTTGTAAGTCACTCCATTTCCATAGACAAAATATAAATACATCAGCTCCCAATGGACCCATAAACTTTTTTTAAAAAGGGAAAAAGTTTTTAAATTGGTATGCTCATAAATATATTAATCTCAAAACAGTTAACTTTTTAGGTTACCTCAGTTGTAAGATGGACAGAAAATTATAAGATTAAGAAAAGCTGTATTTAATGCAAACAGACAGTTTAACAACATCATTTAAAGCGTTTAGCATTAATTCCATGTCGTTATTAATGGATATTATTCATTGTTCTAGACGTAATCACAGAATATAATGATACAAAATCTATTACGTCACAAATTTGAGCCATAAATATCAGACTTTGGCACTTGTTTGACATTAATTAAAGTCCTTAGGGCACGGGCAGCTACGACACTCATGGCAAAGTACTTTAGATTTAGCTCAGTTGCATTTCCCATTACATGACACAAGCGTTTCTTTACAAGCCTCTTGTGCGGTTAGTTCTATAGAGCAACGTCCATCCTTCCAGGCCGGCTTTCCAGCCGCACACGGACGGTGATGGCAGATTCAAGTCGTTCAGGATTGGAGAGACCGCTTGTCTGGCCTTCTGCGCCTCGTAAGAAGCCCTCAAAATTTTGAGATCTAGGAAATCTTCGGTCGGAGGAATGCTGTCTAGGGGTTTTCCCTTAGCGAAGAGCGCCCGATGGTATTTGGTGAGGCTTTCGTACTGCTTAACACTGTAAATTGCATTAAAAAAAGAATAGAGCTAAATTGTGGTAAAGCCGAGGTCCTACGTTTATTAGTATCTGTAGATATGGATACTCACGGGTCGTACATACCCATGTATACCAGGCTTTGCATCCTCTACCTCTCCTTGCATCAGCATATCTAGGAAAGGGGCGACTTCAGGGTGCAGCATTAAGACAACCAAGGCTGTATTCTTTTCAATCCTGTAGAATCTTGCTTTCCAGTCTTTAAGTGAATCCATAACTCCTCAACCTCTTGTAGTTTGGCCCAGCATGATATAGCTAACACAACCACATCTATATCTGGTGTTCTAATCAGAACCTTTCTGTATCCATATTTTAGCATGGGAGCCAGATGCAAGTCGGCTTCTTCATGGTTACATGGAGTAAGTCTAATGATATTAACACCCGCATGGTTTGACGTTATGGAGTTGTCAGATGTAGACGCAAGAATGGACTTATTTTTTGGTGTGTAAGTAGATATGCTCCTAGCCAGAATGCGATACAGATCAGTTCTGTTTTCGGAATTCCGAAGGAAGCTCATCCAGTTAGCTGGCCTTTTGGTGTCTATCTCTAGCTGGGGACCGATTCCTCTTTTCTCGCAGGACAGCACCTTTAGGTTTTTCTTAAGGTACCTGTTTGATCTAAAATACTTATGTTAAACTCAAACAACGTATCTTATATGTATTAAAGGCTTCTAATTCAAAGTACTTACAAATCCCAAACTATATTCAATCGGGAAACCGTAGAACATTCCCTCCTTTCAATGAATGCCAGGAAACTTTTTTAACAAAGTCAGAGAAAATTAAACAAAGACCCGGCTTCATCAAGTGTATAATTGTTCCTCCATCTAAAATCTTGGCTTGGGCATTGGAACATTCTGCTGCAGATTTAGACGAGCAAGCGAGACATTGACTCAAAACCTCTGACTTAGCTGTAGACCTCGTATTGCCATTTGTGCTTGAGAATACTGGTGAAAATTCGTGGCTCTCGTGGCTGAAGAACTCGTCGAAATTAGCCGGGCGCTTTCTACTGATTGCAACGTACAATCTACTGAACAGATCATTTGTAGTTTTCAATGCTTTAATTTGGCTCTTTGCTCTTATTGTTGTCCTTTGGAACTGGAGAATCGCTATAAATTGGTAGCTTAATTCGTTTAATTGGCTCAAGGATTGACACAGTTCCTTGCTCAAGTCTCTCAATCACAAACTTTAAGCACTGGTCTCACCCTAGAGTTTCCACAGTCATGACAGCCTGCTTAGACCTTTTAGAGGAGCACTTACGATTATTCAAATTGAATAAATCGTCGGTTTCCTCGGCAGAAGAATTTCCTAGTAAGACGAAATTACGTTAAAATAATAATAAATACATCGATTATTATATTTTATTTATATGTACTTGCCTGCGGATTTATTAGTTTCTGAGCCTAGAGGGTAGGCAACCTGCCACCACGCAGATGGCAGTTATGTTTCAGAATGCTCCCCGTATTATTTGTGAGTGACATTCATCCATAGAAAGGGTCGTGTGTGCTCTTTTAGCGGTGTTCTCAAATTTGCGCCTGGCAGTTATGCAACCCGTTATACCGCTGCTCTCCCGTGATTGCAAACTTGGTTCCACTTCTTAAAAGTGAGGTATGGGTATGCACTACCACTGTGCCAAATCTCAGTGCTCTACTCAAAAATGCAAGGTTGGTCCCAATATCGCTGATTAACCGCCGTACTATAGCCATAATCATGTCTATAAGGCTGGATTGATTGGTCGCTAAATTCACTCTAGTTGGCTTAGTTATCCGCTGTGATATATTAAATGTTTGTAAAATATTATTTAGCCTAAGAGAATGCGTTGAATCGACCAACAAATTTATATTCAAGTCTCCCGCAATAATTACATGATCATAATTAGTATTTATAGTACTAAGCACTTCTTCAAAGTTGTCTAGAAATAGGGAAATATTACCGGATGGCGGGCGATACATATTAATCAAAACAAAGGATTCATTTCTCAACTTAAATGTAATCCCTATATATTCTGTGTCAATAAATATAAAGTCAAGTCTGATTACACTAAATTTCAATGCTCTTTTGATATAAATAGCCACTCCACCCCCACGACCATCTCTGTCTTTTCTTATAAATTTATATCCTGGTATAGAAAATTGACAACTGTCCAAATTAGGACTCAGCCATGTCTCTGTAAGACAGAAAATATCAAAACCATAATCATATACATAATTCGAAAATTCATTAAATCCTGTATTAATAGATCGGATATTTAAATGACCAATTGACAGATTATTTCTGCAGCTCGGACCGTCCAATGCCGGCTCACCGCCGCGCCGCCACTGTCTTGATTTTTTAATTTAAAATGAAACCTATGTCTTGAAAATTTCAACTTCCTTTCACTCTACTAAATACCTTGACGCTTCTCTCTACTTCCCTCCAACCAGGCAAGGATCTGACTTCAAATCCTTAACTTGAATCATACAGGCACGATTTGAGCTACAAATTCGGTACCGCCATTTTTACTGCTTTTCTTCAACTACAGGACAGGTAAGCCGAGACGCTACGTCGTTTCTGGACTTAGGAATTGCGTTAAAAACGCCTAAACGAGGTCTTTGTCCAACGTGGACAAAAAAATATCAGAGGTACACTAAATATTCTCTAATATTTGTGCATACAAATGGAGAAATTGCCTAAAAGGGTGGGACCTTTTGGCGCGAAGATGAGAACGAGAACTTTCGCTCTTGCTTGAGTGAAATTCTAAACTGCACTTTTAGAGGCTAGAGAGCAGTGACTGGACTGATCTAGTACATGAAAATAACTAACAAAATGAGCGAAACACTAATTAGTAACCTTAAACAGGGCTAGGACAAGGTTAGATGTTTTCGGCGCGAAAATCATGCGGAGCGGTGCAAAGACCAACGCATCACGGCTGAGTGTTTGCTACGCACTAGTGATGGGAGTATTCGAATACAAGAATCGCAAAGTTCTCGATTCTGCGCGGAATCGCAAGTTCTCGATTCTGACGAGTTCTCGCTTGGCTGTTCTCGAGTGCCTCTCGGTCATGATACAAAGAATAACGGTGACGCAGCGTTAAATACTAAATACTGGTTCACTGAAGAATTGAATCATTTGAATGTCCGTGTCTGCACTCTACAGGGCTGTTGGCAATTATTGATTATTGAAATGACCCGCGCAGTGTAATGAACCATTTGATTGCGGTAAAGCATGTAGGCAAGGTACTTTATAAACTTTTTAATCGAAAATAAAATACAACAACATAAATAATTCTTCTTACAGACAAACAGAAACAAATAACACTGTTGCCGATTGTCACATAATTATCAGATTTTATCATAATTTTGCCAGCATTCTGATAATTTCCAATGGCGAATCAAAAGGGATATATTTTGCAGGTTTTAACATAATTTTCATCAAAATCTGATAATTTTGGCTTAGCCATCACATAATTTTATTTCATGCCATCGGCAACACTGGGCGTGCCGCAAATGCGCCGGTCTGCGACTTTTCGTACAAGTTCTCGATTCTTGGTTCTCGCATAAGTTTTCGATTCTCATTAGTTCTCGAGAACCATGTTCTCGATTCTCTAAAACGTTCGATTCTCCCATCACTACTACGCACTGACTGAACTAATTTCTTCTTCTAGCTGGCCGCCTGGCGGCAAAACCAAATGACAAGTGGGGGGTGTTATGCCGAATTCATTTGAGATTGAAAGGGTAGAAACCATGATACAATTCTTTGTATCATGGGTAGAAACTGTATTCTCTCTTTATTTGACACATTATTGTGTGCAATACTGACGGAGACAAAAATATGTTTTAAATTGGAAACGATTAAACACGATTGAATTGCGTTCTACAGAATGCACTGATCATAGATCAGTGACAGAATGCCGCATATGACAGACTCTATTATACCAACAAAACCAGTTCGGACTAAGGAGTCGTAATGAAATACTGAAATATGCTGCTTTAAATGCATAAATTTCTGTTTACCCGGGGTTAAATAAATCTATTTTGAGTTCAATCACGGTTCATTCATACTACATACATACAGGGTGTTATCAAACTATACGGTGAAAAACGAAAGTTATAAACGTGTTGGGGTGTTTCCCCAACAAATATTATATGGACCTGGTGGAGAATAGTCAATGTTAAAACCCTTCTTAAGGGAAAACATTTACTAGATAAATTTCAAGAACCCTTCACCAGAGAAATACTATCAGCCTCCAACGATGAATACTGTTTAACTGAGCTTAATATGACCTATGTCTTACTGGGCAAATTTCAAACGGACCCATTGGAAGGGCGGTTTGGAAAATATACGCAATTAGCTGGTGGCCATTATCATATCTCTGTTCGCCAGCTATATGAGTCAGAAAAAAGGCTAAGAATTCAATCTTTAATATTAATGATTAAAATCTAAACATTATGGAGATATCTATTAATGTAAATACATTTTTTGAACTTCCTGAATATGAACCCCCGTCATTAGATAACTCATTAAATTCTGACTATGTTATCAATTTATTGCCCAAAATTACAATTACACAGTCTGATACACAAGCTATAACATCTGAAATGCCCGTAATCACTTATTTAGGTGGATATTGCTGTCATATTGTTTTTAAAAAATTAAGTTGTGAATTTTGCAAAGAAAATTTAACTTTAAATGAACCTTGTGTTGTAGAAGATTCTTACAATTTAATTAATTCCTTAAGTCGTGGGGCTCTTTTATATCCTCGTGAACAAGTAGTGGACGTAGTTTCAACAGCTTATATTATATTTAAAAAACTAATTAATGAGTTCGAAGACACATTTTTAGATATTTACAATAAAAAGTAAAAAAGTATTTTCTTTGTGAGCTGTTGTTAAACTATCTAAATCAAAACAGCCTTTTGACTCCTTTTGAAAATTATAAAAATCACCTAAAAATTGATGTTTCAAAATTTTTTCCTAGTAACATTTCAAATACACTTCTTAATAATTATTGTTCTAAACATAATCATAATCTTTTGGGTAAAAAAGAAAAAAAGGAAACTGGATACTTTTAATAAATAAATATTAGACCCCAATAATATACCGAGTAATATAGACAATCTAACACAAAAAAGTAAAATCCGAAACCTGTATAAAGCTTTCATGATTTGTCATAAATATTTGAATATTGCAAGGTTCTTTGGATGGAGAAAACCGAGGAGAAGCATTACCAAAGTTGACATTACTATTACCTATTATGACACCTTTATTCCTATAGTGACATTTCACCACCTGCAGAAAGAGGTAAGTACTTAAACTGCAATTTAATTTTTGATTTAAAAAAAAATTAGTAATACACATTACCAGTCATAATAGTCGTGCTTAAAGTAATATCAGCTTGTAGGAGGTCTTGTATTAGGCCAATTACGTTTCAAACTACATATAAAAAAAGTTAAATTTACAAAAAACAAGTTTTTGTTATATTTTTTCGAGAGTTTTGCATCTAAAATGTCTACTTAACTGTGAAATTTTAAAAGAAATTGCACATTTCAATATACGCCTGTAAATAAGTTAAGACCATTTTTGATGACGTCACGCGTAAGCCGTCTGGCCTAGTTGTAGGAGTTGTAGGAGGTATTGGTTGAGTCCCGGACCAAGCCATATCCATCAGTTCATTTTATTGTGCCGTCACGTGCAGTAGGTTTATTTAGTGCGAAGTGCGAAAATACGTGGAAAGAGTAGATATGCTGACCAGTTGAGAAACGTAAGACAGTAATAATTCATAATTTTTAGGTAATTAAACCTTTTTGAATTTATTTGTGTACCATTTGGTTTAAATATAGTACCTCTCCTTTTACAAAACTCCTAGGCCAGTCGCTAGATATTTAAGACGAGTGTAGTCAGTTTTTCAATAAGGCAAAAACAGTTTTAGGGTGTATCATAAATAAATAAATATTCACGCCTAGACAGGAGGTGGAATATTTGGGCTATATATTTAAGTCTAGACAAATGACCTGAGAATTGCCAGAAGGAAAGAGAAGTTCGGAGAAGTTCAAAAAAAAAAAGATTGGTGCGTGGCGTCCCGAGATTTGTTTTTCCGTTATCTGGACACATTCGTAATGCACACACTACTTCGTGCGTCTGTCTCCGATATGTAAATAAATATATTTTATTTGAGAGACTGTTTTTTACTGATTTTGACTTTGTCTAAGCTGTTACTCATTATAACAAGGGCGTTGGATCTTTTGCATGAATAATAATACCAATAACAATAATATGAAACAGAGATTAGGGGTCCTTTTGACATATATTACCTAATTACCAACTGTGCCTCTGTTTTTCATAAAAAGGATAAGTGAAAAAATTGTCAACTGGCACGTGTCACAAGAACCGTCGCGTCGTGCTCAGATCATAGACACATAAGGCTTGATATAAAGACTCCCGTGCTCAAAGAAGTATTGTTCAGAAATCCAAGAGATACAAACTGGGAAGGATACTTACAATCCCTCAACGAAGTTATCCAAGTATCATAGTATCATAGTAGATACAAAAGACAGTAGACACGAGAGGTTTGGAGACGGCCGGCAGTCGAAAAGGTGACGGAAGCAGTTGCTCCAGCATACCATGACAACTGCCCAGAAAACACTTGGAAACAACGGGGTAACACAGTCTGGTGGAACGATAGGCTCAATAAGCTTCGGGAGAACGTAGAAGGCTGTTCACAAAGGCCAAGAAGACAAATGAATGGGACCTATATAGGACAAAAAAGGACTACAAAGAAATCCGCAAGGCAAAAAGAGTTTCATAGAAGATATTTTGCGAAAGGTGAACTAGACCCCCATCAGATGTGCAAAGATACACAAGGTTAGCACCTAGCGCAAACGGAAACTCTACAAACCGAGTCGATTTCCTGAAAGGAGAAGACAACGAATACACAAAAACATGCGAGGAAAGTCTGAAGCTTCTCATTAAAGCCCACTCACTTTCCAGGGTCAATTTAGATGACGGAAACCACAGTTCTCGAAAAGCCTCCTAAAAGAAGGCCAACGAAGCAAGATTGGAGGCTAGCTGCGGACATCATAACGCTTAAGGTCAGATGGGCAGTAAGCCAATATCAACAGTACAAATCGCCGGGGTTAGATGAGATATACACGGTACTTCTATAGAGAGGACAGGATAGTTTGGTCCCATCTATCTGTAAGATCTTCAGAGGCTGTATAGCTTGGGGATTCATACCTATAAAATGGCAACAGGTGAAGGTTATATACCTGCCGAAGGTATGCTGGATACCGGTCCGACCAGACACCAAAGTCATTCAGACCCATCAACCTATCGACGTTTATGCTGAAAACCCTTGAAAGGTTAATCGATATGTACGTAAGAGGTAGTGCTCTAAAGGCCAACCCGCTAAGCAACTGCCAATATGCATACCAAGCAGGAAAATCTTCGGACTTAGCCCTAGACGGTTTGAGTAGGCTGCTATCGAAATCCATAGAGGATAAAGAAATAGTACTAGCCACTTTTCTCGATATAGAAGGCGCCTTCAACCACGCGTCACCAGATTCCATCGGAAGAGCCCTTGAAGGAAGACAAGTCCCAGGAACCATTCGTCAATGGATCGAGGCCAGCCTTAAAAATAGGACTATCGTATCCACCTATGGCAAAGCAATACTTAAAACAGCAGTCGGGAGAGGGTGTCCGCAAGGAGGAGTATTATCCCCACTACTGTGAGCCATTCTAGTGGATGGTCTAATCCAAACACTTCGGGCGAAAGGCTTTCACTGCCTGGGCTACGCAGATGACTTGACGATTGTGGTGCGAGGAAAGTTCACGGGCATCATATCGGAAAGAAGCCAAAGAGCCCTTAACATCGTAGACTCCTGGCGCAGAGAAGAACAAATGTCAGTTAATCCGCATAAAACAACAGTGCTGGCGTTCACCAAAAGATATTTAACAGGGCTAAAGCAAATGAGGCTAGCTGGAGAAGCTATACCCTTCTCCAAAGAGGCCAAATACCTGTGAGTCATCTTTGACCAAAAACTTACATGGAACACGCACATCCAAAAAGTGGCGCTAAAAGTGGCTTTAGGTGTAGAAGAATGTGTGGGAAAAACTGGGGATTGAACCCGAAAATTACTCTATGGTTATACACAAGGGTGGTTAGACCCATGATAATATATGGAGCAACCGCCTGGTGGGTGAAAACCAGACAGGTAGAGGCGATGAGAAGGCTAAATGGGGTACAGAGACTAGCTTGCCTCTGTGTTACCGGAGCCATGAACACAACGCCAACAGCAGCGACGGAGAGGTATTAGACGGTAGACGAATTAGCCCGAGAAGCCTCGTCCCAGCCACTAACATGACCAGAACCATTTTGCGGAGTCGCAAGGCCGATAGCCAAGCCATCCATTCAAAAGGGATAGAAGAAGCGTCCCAGAGGTGGTGGTTTAATCTACCGGGACATAGACATGGCAAAGATTTCATCAGCAAACTTTCGGCAAAATTAACAGCAGACTTGTTAAGTTAAAATCGGAAGTCAATAAGAATCATAGTGGGACTACTAACAGGACACTGCCGACTAAAGATACATATGAGTCTGATAGGCCTGGCGGATGAAACCCTGTGTAGGCTCTGCCAGGAAGGGGAGGAGTCGGCAAAACACATCCTTTGCCACTATGAAGGAATTTCGAGGTTGAGCTTCGAAACTGCGGGGACAACCAATCCAGAAGCGTTAAGCTACACCATGGAGCCACTGTCGAGACTTTGGAGTCAAGAAGACACGGTTGGATACAATACTCTAAGTACAAGGAGGGTTGCAATAGATCTTACAGGCAGTGACATGATAGATACATACTTGTTTGGCACAGACTTTCTTTCAAAAGTAAAATCAAGTCAGGAGATAAAAAAAGGCGAGAGGTGAAAAAAAGGACAATACTCCGGTAGGCGGTCGTCCTTCAGGTATTTTAAGACAGTTATCCTTCGTCATTATTTAGTTACCAGTAGTATCATAAGCGAATATTTTGGGTATTTCCACTGTAATTTTTCGATACCACCACGTCTTTTATGGGAAAATTACAGCGGAAATACCACGTTGTCTGGGCAACTTGATATTTCCACCAATTTGTCTTCGTTTCAATTTTTACACAAATAATATGATTATAATAAATGTTTGTAAATTTATTACATAAATTGCAACAATAAATGCCAATTTGCTAAGTTGATATGTAATTATTTGATTTTTACTTTATAAAGTTTATATTTTTGTTTCGTGAAATATTTTCCTTAAATACCGATCGTGCTTTAAAATTAACCAGATAATTTTTTAATCGTGTGTGTTTTCTTATGTTAATTAACTTTATTACATCTACAAGAAATTTATTGTTTCTTAAACATTTTTGCAATTTTTCATGCGCGAAAGCACGTTACGCTGCCCAAATATATGGGGACTCGGAAAAAGTTAAATGGAATTGTTACAAGAACCGATGCCAGACGCATTACTCTCATTATAACGCGCGATTAACTATAAAGCCGCGCTTCAAAAACAAGCCCCCAACACTTTGCTCTAAAAAGAAAACCTTGGCCAGGGGGCGTTTTTATTAAGAATATCCAGCAAGAAAAGACCCGGGATTGAAATGCAAAAACCATGTCAACAAAATAATCAGTTTTAATTATTTTAATTTGGAGAGGCGGCAGCGGTACTAAAACCGAGGTTGGAATTTACAAAACATGTTAAAACGCTAATTGCCACATTAAAAATTTTGACGACCTAGGAACTTAAGTGCTCTTAGGGAAGACATTTTAATAGCTGGACACGTGCTAATTCCAGATTTTTCGAGGAGAACAACAAAAAGCTTGCCTTGAAAGATGGTACAAAAAGCTAAAAAAAACTTTGGGAAATAGTTAGTTAAAAAAGATTTTTCATGCGCGATAGCACGTGCAGTTTTTCTGCTGTGAGACATGCACATGTCCATACGCTCCAGGTTTCTATCCATTTATTTTGTCGAGCAACGCTCAGTGCTGTCATAAGTGCGTTACCGCGCTATTACTTCCTCATTGAATCGGTCTTTGTTAAATTGTTTTTCGTACTTGTTTAAGGTGCTTTAGAGTCCTTTGATAGACCTGGGATGAAATGTTTCCAGCAACCTCTTGGTATGTGGTGCTTAGACACCCATTGCAGGATTTGCATTGATGGTCTTTTGAAGTTGAAGCGTTTTCGAAACAATATCTCAGTTATTTTAATAGCTGCAAAGGCTTGAACTCCTATTATTGGCCTGTGTTGTGTTTTTGGGATTGCACCATAGACAGTTTTCTTACAGGAATGTTGAATCCTCTCACTCACAAAGCAGTTGTCGGTGTTGTAACCGCGTTTCCAGATCTTGCTGTTAAACGAACATGGCAGCTTTGTGTCGGGTATTAGGGAAAGTAGGTTGATTTCTGCCCATTCTTCCAACAGCTGTCCATTTGCATCGGTTTCGTTATAACCCCATGATGTATTGTGGCAGTTAAAATCTCCTACTACGAACCGTATTTCTTGTTTTCCCAAATTTTCCGGCATTTCTAGATTGAGCGACTTGCCGAACGGCTCTCAATGCTGAGTATTTCAATGTCGTCGGTAGTTTTCGTTCTCGTGGATGTTATGGCCATATTAGTTTTAGTGAAGATGGCGCTACCATACCTATTATGGGAAGCCTCGACAATAAGGCTCATGCCTTCAATGTTAGGCCTGTTCGAATTTTCATTTCTGTGTGTTTCCTGCAGGCGTATTATGTCCCAATTATGGATCCGCAACAGTTGGGAGATTACGTCTTCTTTAGTTTTTGTGATGAATACAGGGTAAGCAAATATGTGTAATAGGCGTCCATTTCAATTGTTTATATTTTGTTTCTGAGACCTTTGCATTTTTGTTAGCAAATATTGTAAAATGGTTAAAATATCCATAATAAATATCAATAAAATGGTGAGGTTAACCGAATTTTGACTAAGATAATCTTCTCGTCGAAAATTGGGCATTCAAAAATATTATTACTAATTGTGTCAATAAAACCGAATGAATATTGTCACATGCCGTTTTGTCAAGCGTATGTCGATGTGTAAATAACTCTAGAACTTGTCGCGCTTCATGTGGTTCCGAGCGCACTCATGGTTGTTAATGAAAAGCCCCCGTAGATAATCTGCTTCGACGTTCTCTCGATCAAGAAATTAAAATAAATCCGCGTCGCTAAACAATTCGATTTCGACCCAATTGAATTTAGCGCGTGAAAATAAAGTCGGTAGTAAAAGGCCTTGTTTCCGGCTTTCATAGTATACTGTTTTGGGATTGGTTGATGGGGTGAGCGTCGCACGCATTTATTTAATTGTCTCTGAATAATTGGGAAATTCTATTAATTGGAGTGGCTTAATGACCTTTTGGCTACTCTATGTAGTTTTTTTTGGTGGATGCCTATATATCGAAATGCCGGATTCTTATCGTATAATTCCCTCGGAATTATTGAGAGGAACATGTGATTAGTCGTGCCGCGTATTCATTGGTGGAGCGAGT
>JAEQML010072268.1:0-15618 GCA_016904865.1 Pissodes strobi
CTTCAAATAAAGTCAGGAAAAAATAAAAATAAAATAGCTGCTTTTCGGTTTTTTACGAATATATCCGGAACTATTCGGAATTTTTCCAATTTCAAAACTGTATCTTGTTGGGCATCAAATTGCGCAACTTTGCCTTAATTTAACCGATTTCGTATCTCTTACGGTTCCCGAGATCCCCATGCATGCACTCGAATTTGTAGCACCCTGTATAGACACGAATTATTCGAGACACCCTGTACAATTCCTATATAAGAAATACACAACAAGACAATTAATAAGAATAATATAATTTGTAAAAATTAATGATAAAATCTGACTTATTGTAGGCTTTAACTGATATTTGTAAGAGGCCGCCCTGATAATTTAAAGGTTCACTACCAGAGAATGTTATCTCTTGTCCACTGTCAGGTTGCGTAATGTTAACAACAGGAAGTAGAAAACTTGAATTGCTACAGAAGGACGGTGGGAAAGTTGCTGCAGATATCGTATTTGTGGTTTTAGTTTGGTTAGCTACAGATTCATCCACATAATCTTCAGAAATTGTACGGGACCTCCTTCATCCCCCTAAGTGTTTCAGCTGTAAGATATCTGCTCCGCTATTAACCAGCAATCGTTCACCTGAAAGCATGACCTGTGTAAGTTTCCGCCTTAGGAAGTTTTAAAAAGCAAGCAATTTTGTAAGGCCATTTAGACATAGAATTGTACCCAAAAGAATTATTTCGAGCTTTTCCCGAACGATATTGAATAAAACGTCTCTCATTTTGAATATCTCTTCGTACCTGGATAAATTATTTCACAATTTTTATTCAATTTATGTCAGTTCTCATGACAGATCGACTTATATAAGTTCTTGTATCCAGAATTTCAATGAAATTTTTCTTTTTTAAAATAAAAATGTCTGTAGTTTACATTTTTAATAACCCGTCAGTGCTGCATGCTCTAGATACACCTATTGTAAGCGCAGCTCTTGTGGTGCTCTACTTAGAAAATCCTCTATATTTTGGCTGGTAAAGATAGTAGATTTCGTTGGCCTAAAGCTTTTATTCTGGCGTTTCAAAAATGCTTGGAACTTGTTATATTTCTCACCACCCACTGTTGTGAAGGGGAGCTGCATCTATATGTCAAAAATGTGTTTGTGATGCGCGCGCAAGCCCAGGACTCGTCAGACGTGGGAATACTCCTTGCAAACTGTATTTATCCGTTAATTCTCAAATGCGTGAAGCGTCCGCGCAATTTCCCGCTCTGTTCTCCCTGCCCACGACGGTAGGAAAATTTAAGTTAGTTGAAGGTTGGAGTTGAAGAAGTGCAGTACGAACATTCAACCATAAAACATCCGCCTCTGTCGCCGCTCTGTTTGACGCCAATATATTAGGCTGTTTTCTCATTTGTTTGGTCGACCGTGGTCGTCACGGTCGACACGGTTGCCAAGTTAATGCTTTATTTGGCATAATGCTATTAGTGGCGTGCGTTGATTGTAATTTTGGCCTGTTGCACTAAGCTGTTAAAGAGTAGGTTCTGACCGATTGAAATCATTTCAATAGTGAGTTACTCTATTACTTTATCACTTTGATTTGGCGAATCCGGTAGTATGACATCATAACTTTCTAGTACTTTGTCACAAATAGGGACGCTGTTGGCAACATAGCATGTTGGGCCAGCGCGATGATGATTCTGCTAACCTCGTCATTCTCAGTGCAAGCCAATTTATTCTTTATGTGATCTTGAAGAAACCAGTAGGTTTCAGTGCCTAGCTCTCGAAATTGGGAATTTTCGTTGAGATACTGATATTTAGTGTGAAATATACAGTGCCCTAGTTAGGGGATTATTCAACGAAGCCCTTGAGCAGGATTGTGGTCGTCGATGATTTTTCGTCTGATGGATGATTGTAGATAAAGGAAGATTTGTAGATTCGACCACCTGCACCCACGTTTGGGGATTTGACTTTTGAGAGCTGCCACACACTTGAACCCCGTTTAACATCTAAAGGTATGTTGTTTGAGTAATTTTGGTACAGTTATTGTTTTGTTCCATTATTTGTTGAGGTTCTCTACCTGTTTCCTTCATATTTTGGCTTGATCACCGTTCTAATTTGCCCTATTTGTTTCAGGGGTTTTTAATTTCGGATTTTTGGATTTTATCTTTGGATCTTTGGGTTTTCCTCTTACGTTCCGGTTTCCTTCCTGGGTTTCCAGACTGCATACTGAGACTCCTCAGAACTACACGTAGTTTCGGAGTAACCATCAAGTTAACTGCGTGACTCGCTGTCTGATCCAAGCCTCAAACGCTTACGGAGTGTGTCTTCTCGACCTTGACGCTCCAGTGATTTGACGAACACCTGGATCCTGGATGAACTCACTGTTGGCTTGATAACGTATCAGATAAGTCTTAATTTAGGATATTATCTAGTGTACTTTGGGACTTTTATTTTATTTCATTTTATTAATGTGTTCTATTTTATGGGTGATTTAGAGCTACCTAAATTAAAGTTTCGGGTGAATTTATTTAATGATCGAAGTAATTAAAGGGGGTTGCTTGGCTACAATATAGCTACCTTCGAGTAATTTGGGAGTAACTGGAATAATTCTCAATAGTTAGCATGGGTATACTGGATTATCCAGCTAATCCGGATAGTATTGGCGTGTTATTAATTAATTTCAGCGTAGTCTTGATCGCGTGTTTTACTTCTTTTCAGCGTTGTATGATGTAAATATTTTTGAAACTGTTCGCTTATAAGCCTAGCATATCGACGCGTAATCATATATGTTTACCTCTGGTACCGATACTATTTAATAGGTGAATATTTTAATCACATTAATCTCTAGTATACTTGAACTAGATCTGAATTCGTGGAAGTATTTATAAGTGCTAGCTTTGCGCACGTTAACTTCTCGCTTATTGATTAGTCTTATTTAGAGTGTAGAAGTAGAAGAAGTTATCATATTTTTGTACCGTATAGGTTGATAGCACCAACCAAGTGCATGCAAACGACACGTGATCACGTCTTCATATTGATAGGGCGCCGTAGGTATAACATAAAGTACTACTTACCTTTAAACCGTTATTTTTAATATTTCATCTTTAGTATATATATAGATATTAATTATCATAGCTACAAATACAAGAAATTCTTCTTGTAGCAATTATTTTTCTTATCTAATTCAAAAGTATAGTCACCAATATTGAATATACACTTGTTATATTTATTTAATTGTGGTGGTATTTCTTTTTTTTTGGTTTCCCGTTCGAAATGTTCTCAATAGGTTACAGCGGGGAGGAGAGCAATTCGTGGTTATTGGTCGAATCTCACTGAAGATCCAGCATCAGGGCATGGCGATAAGTTAACCGCGTGGCGCTCAGGCATTATAACTCACCACGACCCTTCTCCACTGTCTAAAAGCTGGGGGCCGCCATTGTTCCTGCACTAAAAGCTGTGCCACCGATTGTCAGCTTGGAGATTTTGTGAGCTTGGAGATTTTTGTGAACTTGGAGATTTATGTAAATTAGGTTTGTATCTTGTGGGAACTGAGCGTTACAAAAATTGCAGAAGAAGCAAAGTAACAAGGTGTTGAGGGTGAACGGATAAGCAGATATTTGAAATATAAGGAAGACAAAATTCAGTAAAGAACAGAGTTCCTGTTAATTATATATAATCAAGAAGTTTTGTGAGATATTTACTAATAGTTAATCTGATTTTAGTATTTAGTTTTATGTGTGAGAGGATGAATGCATGAAAGTAGTTAGAAAACATTTTATTTATTGATCGTATTTAATGCAACATATATCCTGGATTATTAAAGTGCCTAATACCGTATTAAAAATATAATACGTGTTTTAATTCACACCATATGAATAAAATGTAGTCAATCATAAAGTTAATTACCATCCAGTTAATCACCCCCCCCCCCCGGCACGTAATAACATGTGCCGTGCCATTGCTATGGCTCTGTACATCATGAGTGCATGTATGACGCAAGCACCACATTTTTGTATGGTATCAAAAAATAACATATGTTGACATTTTGACTATATTTGAAAAAATTATATATCTAATTTTCAATTAACGGTGTGGTTGTAAATAAAATAGTATACAAACCGCAGAGTGAAGATTTTTCTTTCTGTCTCGAGATCACAGTTAACCTCGACGATTCGCACCTCTGGCTCTAGGCAATAATGACACACTTCCCTCTTCGGTATGTAATATACTAATATTAACTCTTATAGTATTTGCCTCAGCGTCACAGAACCAGTCGTAAATACTGGCACGCGATTAGTCATGTAAAAAAATCGGATTATTTCTGGCGTACAGTGTCTAGCCTGTGTCCATCAGAATTCATCCTTGTAATTCTTTTAGGCGTATTCTTTTATTCACTGGTGAATTCAGTCGTTGGTGAACCGATGATTTTACGATTGACACCTCTTGGTTCTGTCGTCAACAGCCGGTTGACACCAGTTTTGAGAAAATAAGAACGCATTAATGAAAGCTTCACGTTTGACTTTGACGTTATAATTATATTTCAAATATTAACTTAACTTACATACATGTATGAATCAAAATTATTTAAATTTTTGCAAAAATTACTGAATTTATGATAATATAAAATGAACTGCGTTGCAGCCGCCTTAGTGGCGAGAGTACTGTATTCCACCGAATCCGATTCTGTTAAAGACGTAAAACTAATACCACAGTTGTGTGTTAGAACAACTTCAACTTGACGGCCCATTATAGGTACTCTCAACCTAACCCTCTCTACTTAAATTACAAATTAAGCACTTCATCTTGCCTTGCAGTCACTTTGCGCGATCAACATCTGAAATTTTAAATTCAGAACAAATTTATAGGTTAGGAAAGTTGCTTCCCCACAATACACCGAAACAACCGACTTGGCGAAGAGGAAGGAAAAATGTACCTACCCAATAGCCACCATAATTTCTAATTCGCCAATTTGACACAAAACATGTTTTAATAATACAAATATAATGTAAACATTAAACAGCATAACCGTAATTACATGAGCTGTAGTAATCCACGTGTTTATCTAGTCAATCAGGAGGCGATATTTAACTGGGGTTCTGTAACGGTAAGGCAAATCCAATACGCTATCCGATACCGTGTTACCTTATTAGACGGACAATAAATGTACCTACCGCTAATGAGTGATAAGGTTAATATAGTGTTGACCAATGTAGACTGCTCTTGTATGTAGAAATGAATAACGGGTATTCAGTCAAACGGTTTTAAAAGATATAATTTGTTTTGTATCCAAGCTTTCAGTCAGTATCGTGAACTTCGTCAGAGCTAAAAATAATTTGTATATAATTATGTATAATATATAATAATTTTGTGGCAACTTCCAATCAAAACTAGCTAAACTTTATTTTGTGATTTATAACATTTTAAAAAAAATGTGCTATACATTAGTATATATCCTATAGATCTATATAAAAATTGTCAGAGCCAATCTACTTAGTTTCAAAATAAATAATTTACAAGATGTTAAAAGATAAGATGATATTTGAGGTTGTAAATTTAATAATAATTATCTGTGATTAAGTGGCAACATATAAGATTAAATAGAGCTTAAATCATCAATTTTAGTTCTCTCATTTATAGAATTTGTTTTACTGATTTCAACCATTTCTAAAAATAATCCTTTATTTAATTTTTTTCTTTATGGAGAATTTTAATTTCATTGAAGTTTGGCATGTGACCAGTAATGTATATGTGTTCAGATAAAGCAGAGGTGTTCTTTGAAGTCTGATGTCACGTTTACGGTCAGAAGTTTTGTTTTTTAGATTTTGTGATATTTGTCCAATATACTTTTTATCACAATAATTATTACATGAAATTGAGTATACTAAATTTAAGTAATTTAAAGTAATAGTTTTATCTTTCAATTTTAAATACATAACCAATAGATTTAATATTCTTTAACCCTTTCCGGCACCTGTTCAAATTACCTCTGCGGGCATACATTTTTTTTTATGTGTAAAATCTTACGCGGCGGTATGAAGGTGAATATCGGGAAAATGGACGGAAGTGTGTCAGGGGATATGACATCATAACCCATGCGCAGTGATTAGTGCGCAGCTACTTAAGTGCTTCCTTATAAAACGTGTTCTTTCTAACGCCAGAATATAGGCAACCAATTCCAATTAAGTGGTTGCCTATATTCAGGCGTCACGAAGACGTAATATACTCTTTACGAGGGTTGCTCAAATATTTTTGAAGCGTACAAAATACCAAGGGCTTTAAAACATTATCCATTTAAACGCTATTGAAGAAATACATTAAATTACACAACCGATGTCGATATAGGATATGTTTACACATGAGGGTCTCAAGTGCTAGCAAACTCGCTATTTTTTTTTAATTGGCACACAGGCCACTGCTGAACTCTTTCGGTCGCTTTTGCTTGCCAGACAGATGGGCGCCACAAATGTTCGGCACTGCCGATCACATACGGCAGCCGGCAACCTGGCAAAATCAGGTGAGGTCATAACATGTCATCGCAGGAGCATAGAGTTTTTCTCATATTTTTTGTTGTTCCAAAATAATACAAAAATTGAGGTTTAGATTAGCTGTTCTTATATTATATTAATACTGTACTGATAAAAATATGTAGGTTTTCTTTTTATATTTTTTGTCTCTAAGCTTCTCTAGCAGTTTTCTTCAAAAAATGGCAGTATTAACAGAACTACAAGTAATAAAAATCATGTTTTAGAAGCTTTGGTTCAATGTTACTAATAATTAATAAAGTGACTTTTCATAGTGCCGTCTATAGTCAGCGGCCGCCTGTCCGCGACTGCAAAAAGTCCTGTCTATAAAAACCTATATGGTACGGCGGCGGCGCACAGTAGATCGAAGTATAGGAAAACCCGGACATTCGCGGACATTCGCAATAATTTTTTGGTCTTATTATTTTGAATTAGTTATTTTTGTTTGATAACAGTATAAGATGCTTTTTTTAAATTTTGATTAAAAAATTGACGTAATACAGAGTACAGGGTGATTAAGATTCATAAAGATTAGAGGTTTACCGTAACGATTTAAAAACCGTAAGGTATAGCAAATATATAGTTTAAATGTTGCAAATTTGCCCAATTTAAAGCTTACTTAAATAAAACACTAAATATATTCTTAGGCCTTCCGAATACGTCCGCAAAAGAAAATATACTTAACATTTTAGTTTTTAATTTTTTCAGGCTTTATATCAAAAGCTTATAAAAAACGAGAAATGCTTTTGTGTAGCAGTTTTTCACCCCTAAAAGGCAGTGCTGTCAGAACTCCAATTCAACGTTTCGGTTCCTCTCAACCATCATCAACTTTGTTTTTCCTTATGGCCGCAGTATTAGATTCTAACATTGTTGAAATGATCGTTTATTTCCTATTCAGTAATATGCAACTCGGTATGTTTATTTAAAATCAAAGATTTTTTATAAGACTGAATTTCATAAGGACCTCTTATGGAAAATCCCAAAATTTACTTAAAAATTACTTAAAATGAACTAAGGAAAGAGCCTCTTCTGTCATGATAGGCATTTAAAGATCCTTTACACAAATAGTGCAATATGTAAAAAATCGACCTCTCCTATTGGTCGATCCATCTCGTATTACGATATGTCTGCGCGATGCAATCGATTTCTGTCAAGAGCTCTCGTGGTGTAGAGGTTTAGATCGTTGGGTCTCACCTGGAAAATGCGGGTTCGAATCCCGTTGCTTGTTTTTATTATTTTTTAAAGTTTATGTTTCTAAACAGCTTTTTTTCTTGATTTTGGGTATGTCTTGGGTTAGATTGGGTTAGCACCTGGTTAGTTTGCTTTTCTTGAGCCCCCGTAGCGAGCGAAGCGAGCGGAGGGCCATGCGGATCGACCAATGGCAAAGGCCGCCTTTTATATAGTGCACTATTTGTGTAAAGGATCTTATAATGCTCATGATAGTTGGTTTTTGTTCTCAGATTTTAATCTTATGGTAAGTAGATATGAATGGATCTGATGAGAGAATTAGATTATGTAAAATATCTTCGTTTGTAAATATCCTACTACTTTTTCTTTCATGGAACTCTCTATAATGGCGAAAATATTTATTTCTCGCCTCTGCTGCTTCTTCTGAAAGATTGCCTATAGGGATAAAATTTCTTATTATGTCGACTCCATGCATGAGAAGTTTGTTTATAGATGCCGGCATGTAATACCAGCCATACAAAGCTAGATATAATTTAGCTGTTTCCTTGGCAAACTTGTCAACTTTCCATAGAAACCGTGAGCCATTCCTTTGTTACGAGCATTGTGACCAGTCAAAATTTCGCTCGCCAGTGACATAATCAAGTCCTTTATATCATATCTTGTTTTCATTGTATCATGTTCACGATATCTTATATCTTGAAAACGGTTCAAAATACAGCAAAACGGCTTCTATGCATGCTTCTACCTTTCTTTTTAATTTTCTACAATTTGACATCCATATTGTTAGGTACTTCAGGTTTAACCAACACTTCCATTAAAACCGAATGAAATTGATGTCAAATGATTGAAAGTTGAAAATGAAGATGGGAGCCTTAAAGCCGTTTTGCGGCTAGTTTAAAGTTTTCGAGATATGTCGCTTGAAAATCCGAATATTGTCAATTTTCAATGGTCGATATCTCAAAAACAAATGAAGAAGATTTTTTGTTTAAAATTTTGCGTAGAATCGAAAAATGCATAAATCTACATGTTGTCCCATTGAAAATGTCAAAGTTGATATCGGTACCATCATATTGGGACACCCTGTATAACTGAAAATACCTTTAAAATATGCACCACCCCGTATCTCGTAACTTTTATTTGTACTATTTTTTTTGTATCTGTAAATTAGAAACGTTCCTTACTCCACGCAATCTTTGACTTCAGCTGTCTTATGCACCTTATGCGTAATATGCGATTATTTCGCGGGGTCGCAAGTGATCGCAGCCAATCTTTGTGGGCATTATTTAGGTAAGGTTTGATCATACCAAAACGCCTAATTTTAGCTTAGTCAATTGAAGCCATTTTTTTAAAACCCAAAAAAAACTTAATAATTCAGAAACAAAATCACTGATAAGAGAAATCTCGTACCACAGATAAAAGAGATAGTATAAAAACACTATTTATACACTAAAGGATTCACAGATATATTAGTTTTAATATGCCGCAAAGTGTAAATTGTGAGTTGTGTAAAGCACCTTTTTTTGGGGAACCGAAAAATAGTAAATATTTTGTCATATTTAACCAATATACCTTTACCATTGAATTCACATACTTTTTTCCACGATGTAGGTAGCCACAACCATATTAAGGTATTTTCTAAGAACAGCAATATGTTAACAATATAAAAATATAAAATAGGTCGGAGAAAATCATAATTTTAAAAAATCGCCAATGTCCACTTATTTACATTGCTTCGTTCTACTGTGTGGCGGTGCCGTCCCGAGAGGGTTATGGCTAATTTTACAGGTTCCATTTCTAAAAATTTTAATTATTTTCGAAGTGAGTTTTTTGAGCATAAGAAACATTTGGAATATCATTATTTATGTTACCGTTAATATAATTATTGATGTTATTGTTATTAATTTTAATGTTAATAAGTAATTTGTTATAAAACTTAATAAATAGCAATTATCTGCAAGGATGTCTTTAAGTTTGCGTACATTTTTATTTATTAAAGAAGGATGTACTAAGTTTATTATTAGATCTTCTAAAGCAAAAAATAAATTAATGTTAACTTTATTACCATAAATAATTTAAATATAGAGTGGATGGGTTTTAAATACCAATCGGTAATTAGAATATTATAATTTTGTTTAATTACTATCATATCTGAAAAAGATATTTGATTGTTCACTTTTATTTCAATCGTAAATTGTAGTTGGTAAATAACCCTAACTAACCGAAACTAAAAGATTTTCATTTGTTTTATCACTAGGAATACATCAAATAATATCATTAACTAATTTTTTAATAAAATTTGGTTGAAAAATCATAATCAAACTAATAAACTTTATCTTCGATTCTAATATTTTTTCTTTTAATAATACATTTTCTAAACAAGTTTTTGAAACCCCAATTCAGTGGTGGGGTTGCCCCCGTCGGTGGACTAGGTGTCTCGAGGCAACTAGAGCGGCTATGCAGTGGCGTGTCGTATAGGGGGCCAAAGGGGGCGAATGCCCCCTCCGCCCTTCCGCCACTATAGGTGACCGGGCGCCCCAGGCTTCACGAATTAATTTAATTCTCTCAAATCTGTAAAAACCAGACGGTTGGCGCTATAATTATTTTTTGTATGTATCATATTACATGTTCCAGTTTTTATTTAATGCACTATTTTTTGTAAATAAATAATACATAATTATTTATTTTTTGTAATATAATGTCCCTTGTCCCTTCTCACTCTTCTAGAAAATAATATTGGCAATATTCGTTATAATAGGTAGTATACAAAATTATTTAATATTAAATTCGTAATAATTTAATAAAATTCGAAAATATTACTTCATCAGTCGAAAGAACGGGTCAAAATTAGTCAAAAACTATTATAATATCGAGGGTCAAATAAATGTTTTGGAGTGTGGCATCTGGCACCCGCCGAAATTTTTCTCCTCCAGCGCTTCACGCTGCCACGAAAGGCGTAAACACGGAGGGTGGGGTGGGTAGAGGGGGTAATTACCACCCCCCCTTCCCAGAACTTGTTGTGTAAATTAATTTTGCGTTTAAAAAATTCGGCAGTTTTTTGTCGGGTTTTAAAAATTATTTTTATGAAAAACCTAAATAATCTAATTATTATTCATTAACGTGGTAATACGGACGGGCGGATAAAGAATGCATTTTATTTGGGTATTTTGGGTTAGTCAATTAGTTCCGTATTCGGTTGTTAGCTGCGTTTGTCGTTTTTCGGATTTATATAATTAATAAATTATTTATTTAATTAATAATACACGGTCAAGCGATAAAGGGTGCTGTTAATTATTAAAAATAAGTAGGTAAATATTAAAATATTTTATATATTTTTATTTAAAAACGAAATAACTATAGGTATACTTATTACAATTACATAACTAGAATTTTTAATTATTGAATCCTTTATTTGATTTAATGTAAATAACATTCATCGTCATGTTTATGTTTTTTATTCGTTTCCCTATTCGCCTGATTCTTGAATATTTAATATATTCCCCACGACCTTTTTGTTTTTTTAACGATTTTAATGACTTTTGGACGAAAATTGGGCGTGGCACCTCGAAATTTTTCCGGCGGCGCCCTTTTCCCCGTTTGCCCCCTTCGCCCTTCGACCCACGACACGCTACTGCGGCTATGAGATTGGCTGATGCGGAGATATGAAGGAACAATGGCTCCTGCCATGGCCACTGTGGTCTATGGCGGAGCTTGTCTGGGGACCTAACCATCCTGGGTATGCCAGGTGACGCGATGGTCCCTGAGATAGACTTTCACGAGGGGCTAAACTTCCTCTTCCCTACGAAGGAGGGTTGGATGGAGGGAATGACAGGATCCTGGGATGAACTGGTCTGGTTCACAGACGGGTCCAGATTGGGAACACTGTCTGGAGCTGGTGCGTACTGTGAGGCCCTGGGGCGTGAATTGTCCATCCTACTGGGCGAGCACACTACGGTTTTCCAAGCGGAAACTTCTGCAAATATGATGGGGGTCTGAGAGTCTTTAAGTCTCAATATCGGTGACGGGAGGATTTCCTTTTGCTCCGACAACAAGGCCGCATTCATGACGCCGAAGTCGGTTCGCACGCGCCCCCTCTGGTGAGGGAGTGTAGAAGCTTGCTGATTGATCTTGCAAAGCATGGGTTACGCTCGTCTGGATACCAGGACACTCAGATGTACCGGGAAACGAGGCCGCTTACGCCTTAGCCAGAGAAAGCTCCGCACGTAGATATTTGGGGCCTGATCCCTGTGTGGGAATCACCCATAGTGTTCGCGAAAGAGCTGTGGAAGCCTGGAAGAAGGGTCGGGCTGAACAGGTATGGCGGACGGCTCCGGGGATGAGGATATGACTCATGATACATGGGCCAGCGCGAAGATTCTCGCCAGGGGGTTGTTGTGCCTACCTAGGAAGGAGTGCAGGGCCCTCGTAGGATTCTACACATAGGACACTGTAGACTTAGACGGCACCTAACTCTGCTGAGAATGCAGAGGAGGGGGAGCGTAGATGGTGCATGAATGACGATGAGACCCGATACGAGCTACTTACGGAATTCTCCGCTTTCGCGTGGACATGACTCGGAATCTTTGGCGCGACGCCGATCGAGCCAGATTCAGTGCGTCTTGTTAGTCTGAAGGAGATGCGGGCATTCCTAAGGAACATCAGCATCTTGGAGATTCTGTAATGCGGGCTGGGGGCATAACGGGCCCGATTGGTGGCCCAAGTGCAAGGCCCGCTAGGGGCCACCCCTTCTGATACTGATACTGATAATCTATGTCTTTATGGACACTTTAATCTTTAATATGCGTTAACGATACTTTGTACAGTAAACAGAGGATAACCTAAAAGACCTTCGGCGATATCAGCCTTCCAGTTAGGGACTGTCCACAAAATTAAATATCATGTTGTCCCATATTTTTTTCCATTTCTTTATGACTTATGCTCTTGTGGACACTTTAACCTTTTGCGATAACAATATTTTATACAGGTATCAAGGTATATTCAAGGAGGTCTTCAGTGTTACCAAGATTAAAAGCCTGTCCGTTAGGGACTGTCCATAAAGCTAAATATCAATTTTTTCCATTTTTTCCATTTATTTTTTCCATTTACGTCCTTTTGAACACTTTAGTTTTTGATGAGCGTTAACAACATTTTATACAGTTATCAATGGATATCCAAGGAGGTCTTCAGTGTTACCAAGGCCAAAAGCAGTCCATAAAATTAAATTTTAATTTTACCCATATCCTTTTATTCATTTCTTTACGGTTTTTGTCCTTGTGGACACTTTAATATATAATGTGCGTTAACGATATTTGTATAGCTCTACAAAATATTGTTAATTCTAGATTAAAGTGTCCAAAAAGACACCGCCAGCAATAAATGAGAGAAAATGTGGAAAAATATCAAATTTAATTTTATCGGTAAACCTGACGGGCAGGATTTTAGCTCTAGAACGAAAAAGGAGCCTCCAGTGGTAGCATTGCAATTGGGAGCTTCTTAATATATTCGTTGATAGCTTACAAAACATCCTAAATGCACATCAAACAACAAAGTTCAGGACAAAACCCAGAAAAAAAAATTAGAAAAATATATGGGAAAATTCCAACCTTAATTTTTTGGGCAGTCCTTTAGGGATAGAGTTTTGGTTCTGGTATTACTAAAGGTTGGGTAGAATGTCTCTTGATAGCTGAACAAAGTATCGCATTAAGGACTCGATAGTTCTCTACACAATTCTTTCACATGCAAAAGAATACATTTACATAAACAATCCGTTGGATTGACGCATTTCTTCATTACGATTGAAGTGTAAGCCCAGGGAATCTGACATACGTATCTGAGTGTTAATAATACGCCCGATGCGATCTCTCCCCTATGGGGTAGTGTATTGTAAAGTTTTAGCTTAGTAATATATTATTTAGTATTAGCGCTGAGATATGTCAATGGGATCATTAAGCTTTAGACGTAAGAAAACAGAGTATTGTAATTTTTGATTAATAAATGTGATTGATTGACATCAAAGATTCAAGTGTCCACAAGGGCATAAGCCAGAGAAAAATGAAAAACAAGTTTGGGAAAGTTTCAATTTTAATTTGCATTTTTCCGACTTCGAATTACTAGACGGCTACTCTAACGTTGTATCCTGAAAAGTTATAAACTTAATTAACTGTCGACTTGGTAGGGTGCTACTAAGCTACCCAAATGCAGGTATGTCAAGGAAAAACCTGCGATTCATGGCGTGGGGGTTCTGACTGGAACCTGCCAGATAAGAAAACATCTCTACATAATGAGATTATGCGAGACACCTTTATGCAGAGGCTATGAACAGGAGGACGAAACAATAAAGCATCTGCTCTGCGGTTGCGACGCTGTTTCGTAACTAGGGGAATCCATTTTAGTAGAACGATGGCCAGCCATGACTTTTTTCAGAATAGCCTTTTCGGACAACATTGCCACCTTTTTTACAACAGTAGACTGTGTGATGGCCTAGATGGATTGCTTGACCTAGGGACGACGCCCAGGTGGTTCAATGGGGCTCAAGTGCCGTAGCATTTCGAGGTCACCATTTCCAGATTTTCAGATAGGATTTTTAGTTCTAAAATTATTTCTGAATATTTTTCTAATTCCGCGTTAATCAACTTTCTAAACTAATCTTAAAGGAACTGACCCCAATGCAGGATGGAATTTGTACACCTCGAAACGTGATTTTCGTTAGTTTTGCCTATTATATTTTGCTGTAAAAGTCTATTCAACAGTAAAAATTTTTTATTATTTAGCGCACTTCCTCCTTTTCTAGTTTAAAACACCTCTAAATTTTAAAATTTTGATTACATATTTACACAGTGCCTATTAAATTTTATAAGCCCTTGTCTATATTCGTCCTATAGAGATTCTGGTTCCATAACAAAAATATCAAGATTGCTACACTTTTTACTCAATAGCAAATTATTTCAGGATTAGACAGTGGCAACTTAAAAAAGCTTATAAGCACTTGCAAGGATGTTTTTGCCTGTATTTAATTTCTATAACTCAAATAGACACATACCTGTACACTTTTTAATAAACATAATAAAATAAGTCTACAGAAACACAATATGAATAAAAATAAATTTAATCTGAAATGAAATATTTACACGCGAAATGTATTTTCGCCTTGGATTAAGAGCAAGCAGCTTTCCGAGAAATCCTGTGCATTCCGACGGTAACGTAATCTCTACGCAGTGCATTTAATGGGTAGCATTAAATTAAATCCCATAATATACTTGCGAATCTACTTCTCAGCCAACCAAAATAGTGATAAAACACACCAAACTACCTCATACGGTTCGTAATTTACAAGATCGATACAGACAATCTGACGAAATCATTGAAATAAAATCAATGCAAAACTTGTTTTGAAATATGTTCATTTTGACAAGCACAAGGTGTATCTTGTGCAGTTTAAAAATGCCTCCCACTCAATGATGCCAATGTTTTGAGTTGTTATTTACTATCTATTAGTTATGTGACGACCACAAAGGAAGTTCTTACGGAAACTGCAGAGCTAGCAACTTCATGCGAACTTATAAATATACCTAATTATTGTATTATTATCCTTCGCATCTCCGCCATCCCTCATTACACTTTGTAGTATACAACTTTTTCCCAATCGGTACAATTTTTAAAGAAGTTATTTAAAAACATGGTGATTCAGCCGACCCTGGCTAGCCGCTCGAGCTCATGCATCGCCTTGATGCGTCATTACAATTTTGTACCGGTCGGTGACAACCAAGAACCCGTAAATCGGTTCTTTCTTTTGGTTTTAAGAAGAAAAATGCCTAGAAATCGTATTTCTAGTATAGTGATGTGTTAGTGATACGTCTTGCTCGCAAAGGAGGCGAAAAAAGGGGGCAATATGCATCGGGAGAAGCGAATCAGGGGGTGAGTCCATATAAGATTATATGC
>JAEQML010072269.1:0-15617 GCA_016904865.1 Pissodes strobi
ACTGCAACTCCCCGCAAAAATTTTAATTCTAAATGACATTAGTCGCTTTGAAAATGAATATGTTATAATAAAATAATGATCTGAACTGGTATATTAGCGTAGTACATTTTCGAACTGTTACAAATAAATTGTAACATATCGAAAAAGCAAAAGCTACTGAGGAAAGTAAGCGAACTATTTAAAACAAAAAATATATAATTATACAATTGTAATCATTAAAACACCTTTGGACAAAAATAGATATTTATTTCATATGACTAAATGTTTGATGACTGGTTCGTCAGACACCGACCATGAAAATTCCAATCTCGACTAAAAATATGGAAATCTTGACAATACAAAATAACATAATATGTCCAAGCTTAACCCATCGATATCTTAGTTTGGGTTAGTCAATGGCTTAACCACGTTTTACATTTCATTTCGGATGTACTTATCTACATATAATTTAAAAACCTTATAGTAGAGACGATTTCTCGCAAAAAATCACTTTCCTTCTAAGCAACTAAAATTGGGAACATTGTCAGAAGAGTATTATAAATTTTGTAAGGGCAAAAAAAATTATCGGTTAAGTAAAGGTCAGAAGTGAAAAGTGACTATCTATATAAGGTAATAAAAGTACTTATTTGACTTTCGACCACATTAAAACCCTCCTTGTTAAAATATTGAGTAAAGTTATGCTTCTTAATACGAAAGCAATATCTTAACGTTCAAATGTCATATTCATTTTTGTTGGTTTATAAGTGTGTAGAAGTGTAAACAAAAAAAATAATAATAAAAACTGAAATTCAAAAAAGAAAAAGTTAAGATGAATTATTACATGATGCACTTTTCGATATAGTTTATTGACAAATTTAAAAAGCATTTTGCAAGACAGTCGGTACTTAGTAGCTATATAAAAATATCTTTAATTAACGTAATAAGCTTTCCTTAATTAACGTAGCTTTTATTTAAAGATTGTTTCTAGACATAACTGCAACATATCTGTAGAACTACGCCTCCCAGCAGTTAACCACCATCTTAATTTTATTATTATTTTATAGATATTTATAGCGTTATTGATTGCGAAAACTACATAAATTGTTTTGAAAAGTAAATACATAATTACATAAAACAGATAATATTGTATTCGTTTCCTTGACATACAAACGTTGACGTCACGCATCTGTTCTGTCTTGGTCTTGTTAAGAGTTTTTGGTTAGGGTGGATACCACTCGATGAATCTAGCTTTGCCGGTGAAATTTGGATGCGCAATTGCACAGCCTAGAACAAAGCTGTATCATTTTAATTTATCTCATTATTCATTAAAAAAACATGCCATTTACGAGTAGTGAAACATAAGGTATTGTCTGGCCAAAGCCGAGAAATGATCAGCAAGGTATTAAGGTTTATGAAGCAGAGGATGGGCAACTCCCCATAAATTATCTCAAAGGTACGTGCACGTATTGGCAGTAATTACCAGAATCGGAACTAGGGTACTGACCGCCTGTGGCAAGGCAACACTGTTCTTTCCTCTAAAAAATCAAATTACTTAGAAAAGATTAAATTTTTTTGATGTTGGTTGCCTATAATTTTTATAAGTTATCCGTAATATTTAAAAAAATATATTATATCATTTAGGCCCGGTTTCTGAAGTACCAGATATCTACTGTATAAAGTTATGAAGCCTATAATTACTATGGTTACATTTGTATTAACAATCGAAGTCATAGGAAATATTTGAAGAATAAAGTTATCCATACTTTGAGAAACTGGGCATTAATAGTATATTAAGATACTAGTTTTAAAAGACCATATTTTATCGCACGAGCACGAAATTAGGAAACGACGCGCTTGCGTGGAGTTTCCTAGCGTGCGAGTGCGCTAAATGTCTTTTTAAAACGTGTATTTTATAATATTTTTTCTATTTTGCACGTTCTTTAATGAAAAACATTAATTTATTCAAGTCGCGATCAAAAGTTGGACGTCCATCTTGTCACTTTTGACGTCTGTATTATTAGGAATCCCATTCAAAACGGTGTCGAAATTTTTGCTAGTGAGCCTTGGCATTGAACAATTTTGTTAATATCATAGTAATCAGTCAACAAAAGTAGTGTCGAAAAGAGCTTTTTTTCGACACTACTTTGCGTATCGAAAAGACTTCTTTATGATACCAAAATAGAAATTTTTTTTTATCCAACACATGTCAGTTTTAAGTATCATTATTCATGTCATTTTAGACAACTAAACTATCAATAACACACTAGTGAGTTATAAACCATAACCCAATAGTGGATTATGGTTTATAACTCACGCCCTTTTTTTTAAGTATAGTCAAAAGCGTTCTTATCGTGCGGGTTCAAAGGTCACAATATTCAGTAAAAACTTCATTCGTGGCAGATTTTGCATGTAAAATCTGCCAAAGGAATGACATTTAATGAAAAATGTGACCTTTGGACCCGCACGTTAAGACCTTTTGACTATACCTACTATTTATTTTCAATATTATTACAGATATTTAAATTAACACTAATACTAGAATGTCAGGGGTCTACGTACTAAGACGCATAGATTTTACAGTTGCGTAGTCTCCTCAGATTATGACGTCATTGCTGTCACCGAGTCCTGGCTCCAGCCGGATATCCTGGACTCAGAACTTTTTCCAGACTCATATATTATATACCGCTCTGATAGAAGAATAGACCGAATGGACGAATCCAGAGGAGGGGGAGTCATGCTTGGTCTTCACAATAGGCTCAGTTCTGAACTACTGGATCTTTCAAATATCAGTAACACCGTGCCAAATATAGACTTCTTAGGTTGTAAGCTCACTTTAAATTATTTTGTATTTTACGTATTTATTATATACATCCCTCCCTCTGCCACCAGCGCCGACGCCGAAACTTTTTTTGACCTCCTCTCGTCACTAGACATAATGCTTTCTAAAAACTTAATTTTTCTGGGCGATTTCAACATTCCCTCCTTTTCATTCACTGTTCCTTTTGGTCCCAGACACAAAGGTTTACTAAACCTCAGCGAGTTCCTCAGCCTTAAACAGTATAATACTGTCCCAAATTTAAACAATCGTTTCCTTGACCTTGTTTTCGCCAACTTTGCGATTAATGTAACTCATAATGAAGTGCCTCTGGTCGAGGAGGATCCACATCATCCTGCTTTGTCTCTTGATTTTCAAGCGGTACTTCCTCATGCCGTCAAATTTCCTGTGAACAATGCTCAACCACCCCGCTTCAACTTTCGTAAAGCTGATTATCCCAGGTTGTATGCATCGTTATTGCACACTGACTGGTCTCGCGTTCTTGAATCTCCTGATGTTGTCAGCGCATGTCAGTCTTTCTATGAGATTCTTAATAATAGCTTTGCTGCCTGTACACCTCTTAAGCAACCCAGAAGAAGGCGTTTTCCGTCTTGGTTTTCAAGAGAATTGATTGACAACATCTTCAGGAAAGAAAGATTGCGTCGTCAACTTCAGACGCGCGACTCTGCCTTCTACCAGACAAAGTATAGTTCTTTGCGTAGGCTAATTAAATCACTAACTCAGAGGGACTATAAGGACTTCATTGGGACTGCTGAGCGAAATATAAACAACAACCCCTCCAATTTTTGATCTTTCGTTCAAAGTAAAAAGGCTCAGTCCCGCATCCCAGCCACCATGAATTACTCAAATCAGCCTGTCCATGGGCCTCATAATATCGTATCTGCCTTTGCTGACTTTTTTGGAAGTGTCTATGGGCGACCCGAGCACGAGGATTTGGGCGCTCAAACGGAATACTGTGAGCTCATTGACATTCCCACAGTCACTTCCGAGGAAGTAGAGTCGGCTTGCAAAATGCTGAAAAATAAATCAACATATGGGCCGGACGGAATTCCCAGCTTTTTGGTGAGAGACTGTTCCTCAGTCATGAGTGCTCCTCTTTGTCATATTTTCAACTTGATCTTGGGCACTGGTGTGTTTCCGGAGGTTTGGAAGATTGCCAGGGTTTGCCCTATTCTCAAAAAAGGCGATCCATCTCTAGTAGAAAATTATCGTTGCATTTCCATATTATGCAACTTTTCCAAGGCGCTAGAGATTGTCTTACAGAAATACCTATTCATCAAAATACGTAACAGATTGTCAGTTCATCAACACGGCTTTTTTTCCAGAAGATCATGTATGACTAATCTCTGCTCTTTCTCCTCTAACGTCTGCGACGCCCTTAACCGCAGAAGTCAAGTGGATGTCATTTACACAGACTTTTGCAAAGCATTTGATCAAATTGATCATCACATTTTACTACGGAAGGCATCTGACCAGTTCGGTTTCTCCAACAAACTTATCTTAGTATTGGAATCTTATCTCTTTAATCGTCGTCAATTTGTCGAAATCGAGGGTTTTACATCGGAACCTTTTGTACCGACGTCAGGTGTCCCACAGGGGTCCAACCTGGGGCCACTGCTGTTCAACATATTCATCAACGATCTGGTCTCTCTGATAGACTGCAGCTCTCTCGCCTATGCTGACGATCTGAAAATTTTCCACCGCATCGATGCATTCGAGGACCACGTGTCTCTTCAAGCCAGTATTGATACGGTCAGTAGGTGGTGTGTGGCTAACAGACTTCGCTTAAACATCTCCAAGTGCAACGTTGTTTCCTACTCTCGATCGAAAAATGCAAGTCTTTTTAATTACACCATAAATGATTGCACCTTGATTAGGCGTACTACGGTGAGGGATCTAGGTGTTGTTTTCGATGAGAAATTCTGTTTCACCAGTCATATCGATCAGATGGTGGCTAACGCTTCTAGAGCTTTGGGTTTTATACTGAGAACTTGCAAACACTTTTCAAACGTATCCACCCTTAAGCTCTTGTATTACTCCTTCGTGAGATCAAAGTTGGACTACGGTTCTATTGTTTGGTTCCCTATATATAACTGCCACGCTTACTCAGTCGAGTCAGTTCAGAGGCGCTTCCTAAAATACTTAATGTTCAGGGAAGATGGCTCTTATCCTCAGCGAGGTCTGAACCATGATCTTATCCTGTCGAGGTTTGCAGAGTTGCCTTTGGCGGTTCGTCGCGACTCTCAGTCATTATCATTTCTCCATAAGCTTCTTTCCTCTAAAATCGACTGTCCACTTCTGTTGGAACGCATATCATTTCACGTACCCCGCAGTGGTGCCAGACATCAACCTACTTTTTCGCTTGAATTTGCGAGGTCAAATATCATATCCCAAAGTCCCATTTACAAAATGTGCCACAATTTTAATCGCATTTCCGCTTTTTGCGACATAAACTTCGACAGCTTACCAACTGTTTTGAGGTACCTGCGAGAGGGGTCTGGTTACTCCCTTTAGTTTATTAGTGTTATGTATACCAATGTGTATTATATATATTTCCTTTTTTTATATTTACGTATATACATCTATTAACGTTGTGATTTGCTGTTATTATTATCGTAACTTGTTATGTGCTTGTATTGATTAGTTAGCATTTGTAGGATTTTACTTCCTCTTGTCATATATATACTTATTTGAATTTCCTGTAATTGGGCCTTTGGGCCTGTTGGAAATATATGGCTATTTAATATCAAATGAAACCGTCATTGTTTTGGATGAACTGGATATTGTCATATTTTCCATGTCTCCATTGGAAGTTGAGGGCATTTGTTCCACCTGGCCGTTGTTTGATATTTTGCTGATCCCTTGAATTTTCTCCGCAATTTTAATTTTGTTTTGAATGGATTCTTCGATGTAGCCCTCCGCTACCGATGAGGATTTCCATCGTCCATGGCGCTTAAGTGTTGTCAGGCTGGCCCCGGCATTAACTAGTAGGGTAGCGGAAGATCTTCTCAAACAATGTCCGGTGTACAGTTCTTGATTTTCAAGGTTTAAATAAGCAGCAATTTTGGAGGATATTTTTGACATAGTATTGATACCCACACACTGACTTGTACATTTGCTATTTTTATAAAAGACAAAAAAGCGGCTGTGACCGGTATTTTTTGGTCTTAATGAAATGTATTTTTTGCACAAATCAACTGGGTTTAATGGAAATCCTTGTTCAAGAATAGTAAAACTTCTTGATTTTTTAGTTTTTGTATCGGGCAAAACAACGAAAATATAATTACTTTTGTCTTGAATATTTTCAATTTTTAAATGTGTTAGCTCATCGCATCTACAAGCCCCGGCAATACCCATAATCAAAGCTACTTTCATTAGTAGAAATTCACTATCAGGAGCCTCCCTCAAAAACTGTTCTATTTCATTTCTTTCCAATGTTTTGGACTTCTTGGGTTAGTAACCTTGAGATTTGCTTTTTAAAAAACTAATTAGTTTGCCAAATTTTGAAATGTCGATTTTCTTGTAGAGATGAAGTGTGGTCCATAGAGACGATGGAGCTAATTTTTTCTGTACATGCAAAAATAGGCCAGCAAAACGTTTTCGTTAATACCTTTTATTTTTCTTGAATCCATCCATTTCTCAAGAACTTCGTACTCCTTGTCATAAGAATCTCGAGATTTTTCTGGTAGTATTTGCATTGCCGCTTCGGTAATAATGTTTTCGGGCACATAATTTTCATCAATTTCATCCATTTTCTCAAATTGATAAATGTTTTTGGGAATAATATAATCTGACAATAAATGCCAAAATTTGTTTAATAAACAAGTCCCCAATCCCCAAGCAACCAAAAATAGGTAAAACAATCCGCTAAACTAGCATGTCAAAAGTCAGTCCTAGTCTGACACTTTATTGCATTAAAGCAGGTTCCACACTGAAATACCTTGGCCAAAAAAATAATACACACTTAAACTAACACAAAATAATGGTGTTGGATAAAACTTTGTATGCCACTCGTGTGTTATGTTTTAAGTCACTTGAGAAATTATAAATTTTTCTCGCGTGACTTATTTTGAACATAACACACTAGTACCATAAATAACTATTAACATATTTCGATGAAACAACTAAGAAGTAACTCAGGAAATATCAAATAACTAGATTTTGTTGGTTTGCTATTTTGATCTATAAAATGTTCAGCAATAGTTAAGAATTAAAACAAAAATCGGTAGAAGTCAAACGTTCATAAAACTAAACCAAGCGGTCACCCATCCAAGTACTAACCACGCCGCCCCGGACGTTGCTTAACTTCAGTGATCGAACGAGAAATACTTTTTATTCTTAATAAATATCTATGTTGGGGTTTGGAACCTTCGGCAACATGCACTAAAACTGACCTTTATCCACAATAACGAAACAGATTTTTTGCACTCGACGCGCGTTTCGCTAACCATGTTAGCATCATCAGGAGATGATTAAGACTGTCTTAATCTTCTCCTGATGATGCTAACATGGTTAGCGAAACGCGCGTCGAGTGCAAAAATTCTGTTTCGGTATTGTGGATAAAGCTCAGTTTTAGTGCTTAACAAACATGTAACAACTGTATGTATTTAGAGGTAAGGGCCATGATTCGCGTTGCGCTGCTGATTTGTCCGCAGGAGAACTTAATATTTTTTACTGCTCAACGTTTGTCGAGTAAGATTAATGCAAGAAGAGATTTTTTAGATTATTTAAAAGATAAATCTGTTTCGGAAACATTTCTTTTTCACTCCTACTCATATTGTTGAAATAAAGCAGATACTTAGGTAAATAAAAAATAAAAAATTGTCAGGTTAGGATCAGCTATCGAGTCTTGCTAGAGATAAATGATTCTGTTCATCAGACATTTGTCAGACGCTATTAATGATTCATTTTACAAAGGGAAGTTTCCAGAAATTTTAAAGCGGGCTGTGGTTATTCCTTTGAATAAGGGGGGCGAGATCAACTGTCCATCTAAATTTAGGCCTATTTCTTTATTGCCCACTTTGGCCAAAATAGCTGAAAAACTGGTAAAGAAGAGAATGATATCGTTTTGGACAGAAACAATGTTTTATCTTTACAGCAGTTTGAGTTTCAAAATTAAAAAATTACTAATGATGTTGTGTTTGCACTGCTGTAGGATCTCTGTGAGTTTGAATGAGTCAGGTGGCAGTGGCGGTTTTCTGTGATCTCACAAAAGCGTTTAACTATGTAGATCATGGAATATTGTTGAATAAACTCAACCGGTATAGTTTTAGAGGGAATTCTCTCAAGTGGTGGTCTTATTCATCTGATGACTCTCAAGCCGTATTTTTAAATAAGATATCAGAACACTTATCAATTGTGAGTGGCGTGCCACAGGGGTCTGTACTTGGACCAGTTCTGTCTCTGATTTACATTAATGAGCTTGCTACTTTGAAGATTACTGACAGAGTGACACTCTTTGCTGATGACACACCAATCCCGTGACATGCTCATGCTGCCAATATGTTGGCAGATATGATTAAAACTGATTTGGCTCAGGTAAAGAAGTGGTGTGACTCCAACAAACTGTCTTTTAGCATCTCAAAAACTAATATCCTATCTTTTAAGTGTGTTTTAAGTAATATAGTTTTAAATAATGAACCAGTGTACTATAATTCGTGTACTGAGTTTTTGGGACTGCAGATTGATGATGGATTGAAGTTTCAGCGTCATATTTTTGTGTTATCGAAAAATATTTCATCCGGGTGTTATGCCCTCAGAATTATTTCTCAACACCTGGGCCCCACCACCTTGAGAATGCCTTATAGAGTCCCATCTCAGATATGGGATTGTATTTTGGGGTAGCTGTTCTCAGTATTTATTAAACTCTGTGTTTGTTCTTCAGAAGAGAACTTTAAGAGTTATGTCTGGGCTTGGAATCATGTAGGCCATTCTTTGTGGAGCGCGGGATCTTGACTTTGGCCTCTCTTTACTGGAAAGTGTTTGCCTTGTATACAAAAAATTCACACCGCATACAAATGATATTTCCCACAACACAAGACACACTCATGTTCCTTTTCCAATACCTACATCTACACAAATGTATATATGACAAAAAAAAGCATTCAATCATTTGCCCGAAAACATAAGAACTTTCACGTGACTTAAGAGGTTTAAGAAAGAAGTCAAAACTATTTTATTGGCTAGAGCTTACTATAGCATGGAGGAGTACTTCCAGGATGGATGGAGATATCTGGATCGGGGTTATTCCATTCTTGGTGTAATAAAACAGTTGTTTGGTATTGGCTGGTTATTTTTTTGTTTATTTTATTATAACCTGGATTTTTAACCGATTTTATTGACTTTATGTATTGGCTATTGTATTGCCTTTTTTCCTCAACTTGTTTTTTTTTTAGATTAGTTTATACAGTTTATATTCTCTGCGGTTTGTTTGCTTTGCCAATGAGATTCTTTAATTCTTTGAACAATAAAGCAAGTTTTGTATTTGAAACCATTACGTTTTTAGTAAAACATATTAATTAAAATGTAATTCCGCCTGCAGAAACCTATCGTCATTTATATTCTTGTCCAATGTAGAGCATTTGGTGAGTTTAAAATGCTAATGCTCGGATTAAATGAAACAAAGATAAGTAGGTAAAGTATCTCTTTATTCATCACTCAAGATGTATAAGCAAGGAGTACAACTTATCGGATCCTGAGATACAATAATCAATACAAACAATTTACGACTTTCTAAAATTTCAGAATATAATTCACATGGGCAAGTATAGTGAGTGATAATTTAAAAGCGCAAGTACATTTCAATACTGTAAAAAATCTGTAAAATCAGAAAGTTAACCATTATAGTTTTTAAAACGTCGAAGTAATTTACGTTACTAAACAGCTGCAAAGATTTATTGTACAGTATCACCCCTTGATACATGGGCGAGTTTTGTCCAACATTCAAGCGTGCATAAGAGGAATGAAGATAATCTCAACGTCTGGTCTTCGGAAATGTGACAAAGAAGGCAAGCCCAACATACATCTTACTATTCTGTTCTGGATAATAAATACCCTAATCACATAAGCTAAATTATCTCAAAAAATCAAACCATATGAAATATGAAATGTTCATCTAGACCAAGCAAAAATATGTAAGCTTCAAGATATTGAGAGAAACAGAGTTTTAAGTATCACAATACAAAACACGATTTACTTGCTCAGTCGTCAATGGATCTATATGATCATCCCAAATCATTTTCTGATCCAGAGCAATTCTGAAAAGTTTAATATTATAACACTGAACTATTGACTGGTGATGAGATCATCAAGAAGCTTCGATCAACGGATGCATCATTTGGTAGGAACCCCATAGAAAGGTTTTGCTGGTTTTCAGAACAAGCCCACCGTTCGTACAACAAGTTGCAAACTCCACAACTGCCCTGTTTGCTCTTGCAATGGAACCTTTTCTTATATTCAAAAATCAAGAAATTAGTGATATAAGTATAAACAACCATAGTATCTGGCAATATACATGCAAAAGACATATCGTTAACGAAAATATCAGAAAAGTCCAAGAATGCAGCCCTGAGGGACTCTAGTTTCCATAAATCTACACCTCAATCTGGATATGCCCAAAACAACTAACGACTGCCTTCTGTCCGTCAAGTATGAACATGTCCACTGATGGAGTAGAAAAATACATAAAAAAATAAATCTTTACAGAACAAGCAAAAACACTACAAATAAATGAAGTCAGATTGTGTTCACTAAGGTTACACCACTAAAGCAGAATAATAATCTGTAAATGCACGGTTTGTGTCTTTGATTTTTGCTTTGGCAAATATTCCGATAATTTCATCATAGACCAATTATTTGCTCTACTTAGTTATATAAAAAAAAAACTGCCAGTTTTTCTATTATAAAATAATGTATGCACCTTTTAATTTTCATTCATTATAAATTATAAACTGATAAATGCGACTTGGGCCACGCCCTAGACCCGAGTCTGGTAATTTTAGAGAACTGCACTGTTAAACTATACCTGATGGTCCAGAAGAATCACTTAAGAATTTTAAATTAAGGTGTGAATTCGTTTAGATTTAACAACACTGTCTGAACTCATTGATAAACCCAAAATTTTGGCGGCACTACTTTTGCTGGGTTTACCAGCATTCCCTAGGATATAAAAAAGATTTCCCTGTCAGAATTAGCTTTTTTACTTTTCGCTAGATCAACTGATACGGCATCAAACTGCAGTTTAAAAAACTGCGTATCTACACAAGAAAGGTGTCTTACTATAAGGATGAAAACCATATCCATTTTTCACATGCATATGCCAACATATAGAACAATGAAACCAACCAACAAAATTTTTAAGAGACTAGTTACCATAAAAGTTAAACCCAACCTCCCACTAACTGTTGTAATGTAATCAACAATGCCATTACCATAATAATAAAGAGATAAATTCTGACAAGTAGGTACAAATAACTAATACATTTTTAAAATGGTTCCTATGTATTTCATAAATATCATAAATCAACATATTCTGAACCACTGTAGTTTTGTTGTGAAGTGCTGAACGCTTCTTCTCTGACTGTACTTTTTATGTACAAAGCTCGCAGAGCCGCTTGTCTATCTGCCTCACAGAACGACACATTCTATTGCATTTTGCGCATTTCATCGGCCAAGCTACACTCGTCCAGTTCTAACAACATAATTGACTAGGACTTAAAACATCTAGAACATAAACACATGGTAAAAGGTTTAAGCAAAGATGGAATAAGAATAAACAGATTCATCCAAATTATATTTTATAACGTTAATGCCGATTGGCGTCTTCAGAAAGCTATAGGTATTTTAAACTGATTTTTTTTGTCTTGTTATTATTAAAACGCATGTGTTTATGATATTACAGTTAACTTCACATTTTTAACTAATAGTTTGTTTGCTCCAACAACTCAATCATTTTTGTGAGACAAATTCTCTACTTATTTCTCCACCAGTCTTATTGAAGATTTCTATAAAGGGCCGCTTCGGTCCTGGCCCCAGGGTGTAAATTGTACAAGTGTCAATTTGGTTACCCCAAAGCCTCTTTAGGGTCACTAGTAACTACCCCCGGGGGTCAGGACCGAAGCGGCCCTATAAAGGAAATTTCAATAAGACTCGTGTGGAGAAATAGGTAAAGAATTTGTCTCACAAACATCAATCCTCCACAATAATATAGAACATATATATCTACAACAAAATTCAATTATTGTTTTCAACTTCAAATCCAGGAGTCATGTTACTCTCCGAAGGTCCAGGCTTGGAATATAAATTTCATCAAAAATATGACGGTTTAAGAATATATTCAAAAAATACAGTTGCGTTTATATATATTAAATGTAAAATTAGATATTACCCCATATAAAATTAGATTCAAGTTCTGTGTCATATCCAAAGGGCTAATGTTCTTCAAGTAATCAATTATATGATACAATGTTGGACTCTCGTGCGTGCTTGCGCACTAACTAATGACAAGCTTGCTTTGAGTATGAAACAGCTTTGAATTTAGGAATAAATTCCGTTAAAGATAGTAGATATTAAAAAACTTACCGGACTGTGCGTCCATCAAGCTTCTAGGTTTCATACTGAATATTCAAAGCAAAGTACGCTGGTAACGTGTTACATCTCCTTCAATACAGTAATACGATTTTCTAATCTCACGTTTTTGTCGATTTCTTTGCATGACGTAATATGTGATTTTTTAATTCATCCTTTCTCACTGCCTTATAGTTGCATAAAAAACAGTGGTATGTGTTAACTTCATTAGCACTTTTATGAAAGACAATATGTCTGTCTATATTAATTTTATAAATTGTTTGATATGTACAGTCATTACACTTGTAGACTTTGGCGTGTTTGACATTTTTATGCTTTAACTTGTGAATTTGTAGATCACTTTTGGAGACTGCATCAAAATTGCACTCTTCACATTTATATTTATCTTCATCTTTTAACATATGCCGACGAAATATATGAATTTCTAAATTATCTTTTCGTTCCGTCTGATGGCCACAATCAAAACATGTGTAAAGTTTAATATTAGTTTTATTATGCCGAAAGATATGTCTTCTCAAATTACTTTTGTCACTCGTTTGATAATCACATTTGGGACATTTTTGCCCATAAACCTTCTGATTTTTATGCCTTAAATGTACAATTCCTTTATTGTGACGTTGAAGATGAGAGACTAAATTATATTTGAAAGTCGCTTCAAAGCTGCACTGGTGACATTGATACATTTGCACATCTTTCGGATTTTTGTGTCTTAGATAATGCCTTTTCAATGAATGGAAATGAATAGTTGCGAAATCGCATTGATTACATTTATGTTTCTGAACATCTTTGTCGTTTTTGTGCCGAGTAACGTGATTATCTAAATATATTTTACTATGTGTCTGATAACCACAGACTTCACATTTATATTTGTTGTAATACTTATGTCTCAAAACATGTTTCTTTAAATATATGAACTTGGTAGTACGAAAATCACATTCAACACAATTGTACACATCTGTTTCACTTGTTTCTTTACTTTTGTTTTCCTCGCACATCCCATTAACTGGAGTACTAAAAATTAAATGTATGGAGTGTTATTTGAGTAATTCAAACAGATGGTATGTTCTTCAATGATTTTGGTATCCTTTATTAGATACAGTCGAGATTTGACTAGTACTGCCAATTACTTGAGCTTAACTAAATTCGGTTTATTAACATTCAAACTGGACAATTAACCTACTTAAAACCGATATTGCTCTGGATAATTTCACCTAACTAAAGTGGTACAAGTGCAAAATAGTACTTGTCGGAAACAATTTCAAAGTTGAAACCTCCATTCTATTGGTGCTCTTAAAAATGTCCTTGGGATTTATCTTTATGACTCTATGATGATGTTGACATATTGATGAAAAGAAGGCTACCGAATTAGAGTTTACCGGCTATAGATAGAGGTGTTGTTGATATTGGTAAAAATAATCGTTATATGTGTTTGGATAATAGCGAAGTGCAGCTTTATACTTTTGGACTAAGGATTTGAATACTGAAGTGAACTGAGAATAACAAATTTTTCGAGGATAAGCCTTTATACCTTTAAGACGCAAAATCTGTAAAACCATTCACGGACGAAAATTATTTTTCCTTCCTTGTGAAAATAATGTCATATTCTACGTATATAAAACAGTACTTGTCCGACACAATTATATTTTAGTTCTACTAAGTCATCGCCATAGGCCCGTCATTAGACTTGCGCACAGCGAACAATTCCTTGAAATGATATGTCGGATTGGTGGAGCGCTGTACGTGGCTCAATACAGCGATTTATGGACGATTTGCACAAGAGCCTAGCGCTCCTACTAAATTTTCGATGCGAAACCGTGCATGCGCAATGGCGAAATAAGAATAATAGGTATTATTATGGCTTTGCATGGCCCTCCTCGCTTCCCTCGCTACGGGGGTGCAATCGACAAGAACTAACCAAAACTAACCCAAAATTAAGAAAAAAAGGTATACTAATCAAAAACAAACAACCTTTAAAAAAGGGTAAACAAAAGGTAGAACCTCTACCTACTACACCACCGAGGAGGTGAAGGGATTTCGCTAGAACGTAAAGACATGGATAATTCCGAAACATTCGGCCATATTATGCGTGCACGGTTTCGCATCGAAAATTTAGTAGGAACCCTAGACGCTTGTCGATTTGCGTCTGCCCGTCCGCAGCACACAACAGTTGCTTTGTTTACTTCGAATCATGCGCTCGACCGTGTTGTGTTGTATCGTGTCATTCTATTTAGTTGTATCAATATGAATTCAATTGAGTATTTACAAACTCATAGTTTTGGCTTTTTGACATACGAAGGCAAAATTAAAATAAGAACCACCGACACCACAAATAAATATTGAATTTAGTTTTCTTTTTTGTTGCATATTCCTAATCCAGAACACACCCTTGAACATCTCTACTGTTTAGCATTATGCAGTTGATTTCAAAGTGCAACCTACTTTGGAGTATGTACATTGTACACTAGTCTGATCTGACACATATTATTAAAAACATTTAAAAACAACTTTCTAGGATCATTACTATAATATATTGAACGAGATTCTAAATCAAAATAAGTATGCCACTACCCATTATGCACTTGTTTGTTAGAGCCATAAAGTGAGGAACAATTATTAAGCATATTACTACAAATATTGAAGATAATTGACATTTCAAGGCTTCAGTATCAGTATCAGAAAAAGTGGCCCCTAACGGGCCTTGCACTTAAACCACCAATTGAGCCTGTTGTGCCCCCAGCCCGTATTAGAGAACCTCCAGGATGCCGGTCTTCCCTAAGAGAGTCCGCACCTCCTTCAGACTAACACGACACCCTGAATCTGGCTGGGTCATATGATACGGGTCCACGTAAAGGCGTAAGTAGATGGTATAGGGTCTCATCGTCCTCCATGCACCATCTAGCCTCCCCCTCCTCTACATTCTCAGCAGTCACGTGGCGTCTAAACCTACAGTGCCCTGTGTAGAATCCTACCAGTGCCCTGCACTCCTTTCTTGGTAGGCCAATCGACCCCCTGGTGAAACTCTTCGCGGGCCCATGTATCATGAGCCTCCCAATCTAGCCTCGATCCTCCACCCGGTAAGCATGGAGCGGATGGAGCTCGTTATGACCAGACCCACCCCCGTTAGCTCCACCGATCGGCAGATCGAGCCCACGGCTGTTATTGAAGGCTCCATCAATATCCGCAAACACTCACAACGATAGCTGTCCCGTCCACCCCC
>JAEQML010072270.1:0-15617 GCA_016904865.1 Pissodes strobi
CAGTAGTTATTGGTGACTTCAATGCAAAAGTTGGAGCCAAAGAACAACACGACACACGATATGTTGGACCCTACGGTCTGGGAGAGAGAAACGAGAGGGGAGAAATGTTAGTCAATTTTCTTTATAGCGAACGCCTGTATTGCTTGAACACTTTTTTCAAAAAACCGCCACACCGCAAATGGACATGGAGAAGTCCAAACGGTTCAACCAAAAACGAGATCGATTTTATCCTCTCCAACTTTCGTGAATACTGCAGGGATGTGACCATTTTGAACCGAGTGGACACGGGGAGCGACCACAGAATGGCCAGGGCCTGCTTCCGATTAGATATCAGGAAGGAAAGAAATAAACTTATTAGTAAACCCCGGTTTCCGACCAGAGATGAGTTGGAGGCAAGGAAAGAAGAATACCAAAAAGAAGTCACACATCGACTTGAAACGGAAGACGCTGTTGAAGGAATGGATGTCAACCAAGTAAATGAGAACATAAAAGCTGCTCTACATAATGCAACAAAAAAGATCTGCTCCATGACCAAGAAACAAAATAACTCAAAACTTGGTACCCACACTCGCCAATTGATGGAACAAAGAAGGGGAATAGAAAAAGGTACAGACGAACACAGACTCCTAAACAAAAGAACAAAAAAGGCTATTAGAACAGACATAAGAAGACACCATACCAAAATAATACACGAAACAATCGAGAATAACGCAAATATGAGGGTTCTCAGATCTAGATTGTCAAAGGGAAGGAACGAATTAAGGAAGATAAAGAATAAACAGGGAATAGTTATGTCGGATCCAAAAACGATTTCTGAATCCATCGAAGCATTTTACACAGAACTGTACTCACCATCTACAAATAACGCAGATGAAGATCCAAATATCTCAATTCAGGTAACGAACGTAGGATCAGAGGAGATGCCCGATATATCCCTGGACGAAATAAGAAAAGCCCTAAAGAGTATTAAAAACGGCAAGTGCCCTGGTGAAGATGGAGTCACGGCGGAAATGTTGAAACTGGGGGGAAGCAACCTCGAAAAGAGAGTCCAGACCCTTTTAAATAAATGTCTACACGAGAGTAAAGTACCAGAGGAATGGTATAATGCCGAGGTAGTGCTCCTGTTCAAGAAGGGCGACCTAACGAATATAGAAAACTACCGACCAATCAGTCTGCTGTCGCATATCTATAAACTTCTCACCAAGATCATTACAAACCGCCTTTCAAATAAATTAGACTTCTGCCAGCCAGTGGAACAAGCGGATTTTCGCAGCGGATACAGCACAATTGATCACTTGCAAACACTTCGCACAGTCATAGAGAAAACAACAGAATACAACATACCCATAAGCCTAGCATTGTAGACTCACAAGGCGTTCGATTCTATAGAAACACGGTCCTTTTTAAACGGTTTAAATAACGCCAGAATAGACTCAAGGTACAGCGCACTTATAAAGAATATCTACCAAAAAGCAACAATGCATGTGAGAATCAATGATAACACTACGACGGGAAAAATAAAATTAAACCGAGGAGTCCGTCAGGGTGACACCATATCACCAAAGCTGTTTACACTGGCTCTGGAGGAGGTCTTTAAAACACTACAATGGCAGGAAAAAGGTCTAAAAATCGATGGATCGTATCTTACTAATCTACGATTTGCGGATGACATAGTCCTCATTTCAGAAGACCCGTACGAGTTGAGAGCAATGCTGCAGCAGCTGAACGAGGCATCTAAAGCTATAGGTTTAAAAATGAACACTGCAAAAACCAAAATCATGAGTCCAGACCAACTGTATATATCCCTAGATAATAGCATAATCGAAAATGTTACCGAATATATATATCTCGGTCATACTATTAAATTGGGAAAAGAAAACCAAAGAGCAGAAATATTAAGAAGAATTGGACTTACTTGGGCCGCCTTCGGCAAACTCCAACATATTTTTAAAAATCAGGAAATCCCTATAAACCTAAAACTTAAGGTATACGACACATGTATTCTGCCTGTGGCTACTTATGGCCTCGAAACAATATTAGCGGCTAGTTACCAAGATGCATTCCGTTTACAATTGGTCGAAACAATTGGGCGGGGCTTGGAACAAGTCAATTGACTTCGCCTGTGACTTCGCGATGATTGACTTGCATCTTACTGCTGCTCCCCGATCGGATTTAAGTACAAATACTACCTGTAAATAATTATTTGCGTGAATCGTTGTTGGAAAAGATGTTAGATTGGATTGTTATACTGCGTTTTTTTTCCTGACTTTAGACTTGGCTTGGGTTAGTTTTGGTTAGTTCCTGTTTGTTGAGCCCCCGTAGCGAGCAGAGGGCAAGAGCCGTATTATAGTGGATATACAGCAGCTTGCAACGTATTTCCGCGAATATATTCCATTACCCACCATTCAAAACATATTACCACAAAGAATCCCCCTTCTTCTTGTGCATATTACAACCATAATAACCTCCAATTGTTTCGACCAATAAGAAACGGAATGCATCTTGGGAGCTAGCCTCTCCTGAAACAATGGCCATCACAAAACAAGGTGCAAACCGATTAAGACGAACACAGAGAGCGATGGAGCGCGCTATGCTGGGGGTGTCCTTGCGAGATAGAATAAGAAGCGAAATAATCAGGAGGAAAACGCAGGTGGCTGACGTCATATCACGTGTAGCAGAGCTGAAGTGGCGTTGGGTAGGTCACGTCGCAAGACAGCAGGACGAAAAATGGACTGTCAAGGTAACGCACTGGAGACCCAGGGAGACCAAGCGAAGCAGAGGTAGACCACAGAGACGCTGGATAGACGACATTGTGGAAGTGGTGGGAAAAAACTGGTCCCGAATTGCTAGAGATCGACAGACGTGGAAGAGATACGAAGAGGCCTATGTCCAGAAGTGGATGGAGGAAGGCTGATGAAGAAGAAGATACCCAAAGTTAATAATACCATATGGTGTGTAGTGTGAATTGATTTTGAAAGTGTGAAGGTTTAAAAATAAAAGATAATTATTAATATCGTTTGTTGTAATCTTCATACAACAATGTGTGTTTATATTTCCAAGTTGGTAGTTTTGATTGCAATGCAAGGAAAATTGCCGAATGTAAAGATGAAGTAGCAATTTATTGCGCCAAAAATTTGCAGCAATAAAAGTTGCAGCAAGAAAACTTGCTGAATGTAAAACCGCCTTAAGAAACTGCATGTACTTGTGTGATGTAGTCACATTTATGGCAAGATTTGGTAGTGGGAAACTCATGAGATCTTTAAATTTCAAGGAGTGTGCTAATTCCCTGACGAGCCTTAACTCGTCTTGCCATTTGTTAAATATGAAAAATAGGGGTGGGTTGTGTAAGGCTTCGCAAGACGTTATTAAGGTATGTTTAGTAGCAGAAAGGGTTATGAAAACACAAAAAAACTTTCTCTGCGCCTGACATAATGGTAAAATGTATCTCTTCAGCCATGAGAAATTTAAATGTTACAGAATTATTTTTATCATTGGCCAAGCATACCATGGATCAAGACCCACTTCATGGCCATATTATTCAATTGATTAAATTAATTTAAAAAAAAATATTTTACTGTACGACTACATCACATAAATTCTACTAAAAGCGAAATATTGAATAGATTAAGACAAAAAGTAACAAAAACTATTCTTTTTATCAACCAATAGTTTTTATCTTGGATAAGTTTATGTCAATTACCTAGTAAGTTTTTAGAATTAGGTATCCAGGTGATTACAGAGAGTCCTGTACAGTGTAGAGATCTCAATATTCTTACTCTCTCTGGGCTGTACATATACGAGGTAATAAAATTCGAAGTGTTATTTTTTTCAACATTGTTTTATTTTTGTCTATTCTCTAATGGCATTGTTTATATTAAGCAACGCTAAAATCACCCAAAATTGATATTATGTTATGATCGGCTAGGACAAATAACTGCGCGAAACATATAAGAGAATTTAAAAATATATTATAATAAAGTGGTAGAAATCGTGAAAAGAACTCCAAGTGTAACAACAGTTGTTCAGGTTCACCGATTCCACCGCCACATCTTGCAAGAATCATTCGGGCACCCCCGAGACCGGTTTCTACCCTGTTAGGCGTCATCAGTCGGGTTTAGCCCGAATGACTCCTGCAAAATGGGCAACTTAAATCCGTGAACCCGGGGTAGAAACCGGTCTCGGGGGTGCCCGAATGATTCTTGCAAGATGTGGCGGTAGAATCGGTGAACCTGAACAACTGTTAATATATTATAATTTTCATTTATCTTTATCTGAAAGCGATATCTAGAGCGACTGCTTAAATTTTATATTTGCTATACATTAAATTACATGATATTCCTAACTACTAATTGATCAAAATTGAATTTTGAAAGTCAAAAACGCGCACCTCCCATTTAACCTTCATCCAATTCCCCGAGCTTTTGCCCGGACTAGCTCTATCGCTCTCTCGGACCTCTCTTACTAATGTTGGTCGCAAGCAACGATCGTTGCGTTTATGGAACGGAGCCGGTCCAAACCTTTAATATGTCAATGGTCAAGCATAATGGAGAACGGTTTAGAATATTTTTATTACTTTTTATTAGTAGCACATTGCTATTGTATTATTTATTTAAATATTAAGTTACTTTAGGTATTACACAAGGTGTTGTTAATGTTTTATATTTATACTTTTGGTAATGAGCTTTGGTACTCCCGTGTAGCATGTTTATCATTAGAATAATATTCAATGTCGAAGTTTCAGGAGAATGAAAAATCAAATAAAAAATAGTGTACCAATTTGAGATCAGAAATTAGGACCACGCCCAGACTAAAACACCCTGTATTATACATGAAAAGGGGGTTTTTAAAAAACTTATTTTGAATTATAAAACTTTTGTATATAACTTTTTTCCAACGTCAAATAAGAAGGTTAAAAGAAGGAGACATTTATAATCAATGACCCTAAACAGACCTTTTTAGCGAATCCGCTGAGATACATTTTGCTAATTCGTCTGATAACTATAAAGATGACTAACTACACTTTATTTGTTTGAAACACCTTAATTATTTTTTCTAATTCAGGATATAAATTTCATTAAACGAGGCATTAAATCAGCTGCAAATCAAACACATTCCATCATGCCAATTTCCAAAACAATAGAAGTTATTACATGATCATGCGGTGACCTTAACGTCGTCGGCACAATGGCAAGGTGTGCTGGTAGACGTATCATTATGTAGTAGCGATCATTAATGTGATGACACGATCCAGTGACACTAATGACCGCTATTATTTTGCTATAATGATTTAAATCGTTCTCGTACCAAACGATAAATATGTATATGTATACAGGCGTATTGGTTAATACCTAGATTTTTCTGTTCGAATGTTATTTATAATGACAGAGGATAAATGTTTCGTGGAAATCGTATTCAATGTAATTTTTCCATCTTTAGAGAGAGACAGTGATGAAATTTATATTTGATAATATTGACTTTTGAGTCCACCCTTACCTTACCTTTAGTACACTGTAAGAAAAACTCTCTTAATTATTAAACAAAGTCACATGTCAAGCAGTGATAAAAATGTATTCAGTTTTATATATTCAAGTATTTTTCACTAGTAATAATCAAAATAATAACAATAATAATCTATAAATAAAATAAAATAAATTATACTTTATATATTACTCTGCAAGATAGCAATAAGCAAATCTAGTCCTACAAAATTTATATTTTGAAGTGAAAACTTCTTTTGGTGCACTCAGCACACTTTTTTCCTGGGTAGTGAATGAGACTGAACCATCACACGTCAGGCTCGGCTATGTGACGCTAATTCGTGTAAGGTTCGAGAAACGATGAGGTGCGTTCAGTACAGTTTTTCCTGGGTAAGGACTGAAACTGAGCCCGTTTAGGTAAGTTCTTTAATATAAGGTATAGAACAATAATACGTTGGTTGATTTACGACAAAGAAAGTAGAAATATTTTGGGAAATAGCTAATTGTTCTGATTGTTGTTATTTTGAAACGATAATGAATGTTCAGTTTCTTCAAGTTGTATAGTGTTACTTTGTGTGTTAATATAATTGAATAAGAATGTTTTAGAAACCATTCTGGAATAGAGTTATCTTTTAAAATGAGATAGGGTTTATTAAATCTTCATTAATGCGTGATTTATGACAGATTTTTCTAATTCTATTACCAACCACTACTAGATTTATCTTCATTTTTAGATTATGCTAAGATTGGAAGTTTATATATCGTCCTGATAGTAGGTTTTCTGTACGCTTGATAGCGTAGTATCCAAAATGAGAACACTATTGTTCTGTCCACATTCCATGGTGAACTGAATGTTATGATTATAGCTATTGAAGATTCGTAGTATATCTTCTGTGCTATTATTTTGGAACTGAAGTAATTAAGTCATAAACAATTTAAAAAAAAGGTAGTTCAAAATCTAGCTTTGCAATGGATATATTAGAATGCAACCAAAATCTTTTGTTTAACTGATAGGTACCCCTGATTGATATCTAGATTCTGCCACATGTGGAGGTAATATTTCGTATAAAAATTCATATAGGGCTCTCTCCAAATAATTCCACAAATCTAATTTCAGAAAGTGCATTAAGGTCCATTCTATTTCGAATTATTTTCCTTTTATCCCGTAAAGTTTGATTGACCCGTCTTCGTCTTGATGGACAAGTGCATGGAAAATTGGTAATATTTTGAATCTTAAAATAAATAAAAATTACTCCCGAACCGCCTTTTTAGGTTATTTTTTTTAAAAGTGTAGCAGCGCCATCTTCCCAAAATTTTGACAACCAAATTATTTACTGGCCAAAACGGTTCTACGACTCGAGACACGATTAGTATTTCTTTCTACTCGGTAACGAGATTGATCTCGATCGGGATCTCCCGAATCGAAATGTAACGCCCAAAGTAATAAGAATCCCAATGTTGCGATAGGTACATTCAACCTGTGATCTGATCAGATAACGATATTTCATCCCAAAGCCTTTAGGTACCAAATTTCGTTTAAATCATGCTATTAATAAGAAATATTTAGAAAAAGTTTAAAAAATAGTAACTTTGACAGTTGACACTTTAGGTTTCGAAAACTATCGACTTTTTGGGTTAGATCCTCATATTTGAGCATCAGGAATGTGTGCCAGCGTTTTGTATAAATCTTTTAAAGACGCCCTCTATAAATACTAATGTAATAGTTATTTTTGTTACAAGTACCTAAAATGGAGTTTTTCAGGACGAATCATTGCTGTTTCCGGACGAGGCGTTAGCCGAGTCCGGAATAGCAGATGAGTCCTGAAAAACTTCATTTAGGTACGTGTGACAAACACTATTTTTTGTCATACGCTCCCAAAATTTAATTTTTATTTATACGCTTTTTGCAATTCTTCAGAACGCCTAAATTTGCAAATTTACCATAATTTTTGAAATCATAATGTACGACAAAGTTAGCTTAGAATTTGATATCGTAGCAACTATTTGACAATTTTGTCATGTCATTCGAAATTTGACATTTAGACATATTCAGGAATTTTGGAATAGTCCGTAAAAGTTGCCATGACGACTTTTAGGGACTAGGCCTAAAAAGAAGCATTTTACGGACTCAAATGAGTCCGTAAAATAGCTATTTTTGGGAGCGTATGACAAAAAGATATTTATTTTATTTTCACCGACAACGCGATCAAATCATTCTTCCTCATAACGGGCATGATATCACTCATATCTTTTTCACTGGTGTCATATTAATATAATTAGTATTAGTAATCACTTGTGTGCAAGAATGTATACGATTTCTGCGTTTGTTATTACGTTATTATATTACTTTCGTAGTAATATATGGGAGAAACAAACTAGCTTTCCACCTACAGCTTGGCTAGAAATCGGTATATATTGGCGTTAATGAAGGAATTTAACACCGAGATAATATGGAAGGAAGTCAATTTCGCTTATTAGTATTGCGGCAATAAGGTTCACTGAAGCCGCAACAGTTTTTAGCATAAATTAATGGGCTTCAGACTCTGTACCTGTATTATGTATAAGTATCGGGTGTTCAAATAAGAAAGGACTTCGGCTATAACTCCGGAACTATTAGTCCTAGAGCTTTCAGGTAATTTTTGTATATAAAATAGACCATAAGAAATTGCTGGAAGAAATGTTTATGGTTGTAAGTCGTCCGTTGGAAGTTACTAAGGACTGTACGGTTTTCTTTCCTGTCCCGTACTTAACAATGTCGGCGTTATTTAGTAAATATAAAATAGTTAATTAAAACCATGGCATCCACAAGTATTGTGGACTACTTTGAAAGAAAGTATGTGTCTTATTTGTGACTTTATGAAAAGAGTTGTTTGGTGCTCACTTAGAAGACCAGGATAAATCTTGATTTGAAAATATGCGCTCAGCATTATTTCGTAATGCATTGTGCATAGGAATTACCCTAGATAAAACACTTAATTGGAATGTGCATCTGGATAAAATTGCCGCAGAAGCGAAACTGGCACTACGGGCCTAAAGACGCATTTGTGGTAAAACATGGAGCATCCAAACAAATGCACATTCATTAGACCAATGATAACCTATGGAGCAGTAGCTCGGCACTCTAAGAGCTTACAAAGCTCCGCGAGAATCAATTTTCTACCTTCCGAAAACAAGCATGCCTGGCAATTACTGCCAACACCCGCGGCAGCGCTTGAGTTTCTTCTAAATCTGCCACCTTTCCAAATAGTACTGGAGAGGGAGGCCAGATGGGCTATGACGATGACGCAGGCGATGACCAGCAATTCGCAGACGATCATCATGGTGCCCAGCAAGCTGCAAAACGCTAATGAGCGGAACAGTGTGTTGGGTCTACCCTCAGATGTTATGTCTACGAAAACTAAGTATTATTATACCTCCATCGCCACCTTCTCAGACTTGCTCTGAAAACTTTGTTGAAAACTTTGCTACTCAGCTGAATTTGCCTAATCAGGGTTTTGTGTTCAGAGAGGTTACAATAATTGAAGTGCGTGAGATTACTGAATCTCTAAAAAAATAAAAAGTGTCGAGATTTCTATGGGCTTAATGTGCAATTAATTAAATCCATTACCAACATTATAATTTTCCCATTAGTTCAACTGTTAAATTTATGTATAAAATAATCCGTTTCCCACAGTTTTGAAAGTATCTAAGGTTATACCTATTTTTAAAAACGTTGTAAAAATTATATTTCAAATTACCAGCCAATATCTATTGTACCAATCCTATCAAAGATTTTTGAAAAGGCTCTTAAGAGTCAAATAACCTTATTTTTTGAAGATAATAAACTCTTTAACAGGAGTCAATTTGATTTTAGAAGCGAAATATCCACCACCATGGCCGTTAATGAGTTTGTTGATTTAGTAAATGATGACTTAAAAGATTACTGGGGCTGCCTTTTGCAATCTAAACAAAGTCTTTGACTCTGTCTCATTTAACCTACTTGCGATGAAACTGAAATACTACTACTTCTCTCCTTCTAGTATTACATTATTGAAGTCTTACCTTTCTGAAAGATCACAAATAGTTGAGAGTAATGGTATAAGCTCTGAGTTTCGTAAAGTAAAATGCGGTGTTCCGCAGGGATCGGTCCTGGGGCCGTTGCTGTTTTTGGTATATATAAATGACCTGGCGGGTAGTGACCTCAGTAACGTTTTCATTCTTTTTGCGGAAGACACGACCGCTATTAAAAGAGCAAAGGAAATTGACAAATTGCAGGAGGATCTTGGTGAGACGCAGTCAAGGATTGCAGATTGGTTTACCGCAAACCAGCTTTGTTTGAATGAATCAAAAAATCAACTCGCAAAATTAACGTTAACATCTCCAATGATCCAATTAGCTTTTTGGGAATGAAAATAGACTCTAAACTGCTATGGCATGCCCACATCGATCAATTATGCTCTAAAGTAGCGTCAGGTCTATTTGCACTTTGGAATCTTACATAATGTGTTTTCCCTAGAGTTGCATTGTCGGTATACTTTGCTTGCGTCCAGTCCATGATTTCTTATGGAATTTTGGTTTGGGGCCACGCGTCTGGCATGGATCGTATTTTTTTCTCTACAAAGAAGGGCGATCAGAATAGTGGATAGTCTGGAATATAGAGCTGACTGCAAGGACGCATTTATTAAGCTTAAAGTCTTAACTATTCCGTGTATGTATATTTTTCATTGCCTTCTGCATGTCAAAATGTTCAGCAACACCTGAGACCCACAAAGATATACATTCATATCCAACTAGAAATAACTTTAATATATACACTGACATCCATAGGATACATCGCATGAAAACTGGTACATCTTTTCACGGGCCTATGTTTTTCAATAAGTTACCACATCATATCAGATCATTGACACAAAAAGAATTCAAAACAAGAATAAAAAATTATCTAACTTCCAAATGTTTCTCTCCAGTTTCCAAGAGTACTTAAATAACAATTTCTTTACAATCTTTACTTGTTCACATTTTGACTTGTATAAACTTTGTTGTAGCACCAATAAATTTCTTTGTCTTTGTCTTTGTCTATGACGTCCTCCTACCAGAGAGGAATGAATGGGCAAGAAACTAGGAATATCTGAGAACAACAGATAATAGTTACTTCACTTACGGCTCGAATACCAATAATGGTACAGCAGCCGCTGCATGAAATGAAAATGGTAAGGTTGAGCTTAAGTGTTCCATAGGTAAAAAAAGGGGTGTAAGGTGAATGATGCGAAGATATAGCCTCTCTTCACAATTGCCAACCTCACCTTCACGAATTACAACAAGAGTTGTATAACACACCCTGTTATTTGACTGACGACGAAATGGCGACCAAGTGACTGCCGGTATAAGCAGTTCAACACTTACTGGTCAACAGCTTCGGGTGGAAGAACTAGTAAATGGAAGGGCACCCTCTTGTCCTGAGGTTGAGAAATCGGCCTCAAAGGCGGATGAACCACAATTAAGTGGCCAACGGCATTAAGATGTAGAGGCAACGAGAAACCACTACATTAAAGATCCGACAAGGATATCTCTCGTGCAATTATCATGGCTGAACACGAAATAAAAATGGCCCCAGTGGGAGAAATGGAAAGATTAGATGTAGACATCTTAGAGACAAGATGGCCAAGTTCTGGACAACAATCGACGAATAATGGCACCATTAACTTCTCGGGAAGCGAAGATTACCACCATAGGTGGTGTCGCAATCATGGTGACTAAAGAAATTAACAAGGCAGTAGTTAACTTTACCCCTATATCAGATCGCTCGATACTCCTTCAGACGAACCACTGTAGATTAAACCTAATTCAAATATATGCCCCTACAGCAGACAAACTCGATGAACAGATTGAGGAATTCTACAACGAAGTGAATAATATCATAAAATCCTTAAAATCACGAGATATAACGATATTATTGGGAGAATTTAATGCTAAGATTGGCAAAGGTAAGCTTGATAAATATGTAGGCGAATAAGGCCTTGGTGAAAGAAACGGCACAGGCGATCGATTACTACAATTCTGTTAAGAGAACGACTTTATTATATCGAATACCTTTTTCAAGCTACCAAACCATTGACTATACATGTGGAAATCTTCACATAATAACTCAGAAAATAGAGTGAGAAATTAAATCGATTATATCTTGATAAACAACAGATATAAATATGCAACCAAATCAGCAAAGACCTATTCAGGAGCAGACGTCTCATCAGACCACCACCCTCTAATAGCTCGCTTTCTAATAAAGCTGAAAAAACAAAAGATCACGCCAACAACAATCCATATAGAGGTCTCTGGTCTAAAGAATCAAGAACCAAGACAAAAATTTAAAGATAAGATTAATGACAATCTAAGAATACTCGAAAATAACCAGGAAGAGATAAACAGAAATTGGGAACAAGTAAAGAGTGCAGTAATGGAACCCAGCAGGAAAATCCTAACCAAAGTTAAAACAGAGTAAAAACAGGAATAGATGACCTCAGATATTCTAAATCTGATGGGAAAACGCCGTAGGGCAAAGGACAATAGCCAAACATACAAAGAATGCAGAAGGAAATTCGGTCAAAAATGAGACACGCAAAAGAAATAGAGACCCTACAAGCAAAACATGACAACTTTAATATACACACAAAAGTAAAGGAATTAGCAGGATTACGGAAAACAGACAGCCTACAATACTAACCGACCAAGGGAGCAGAATAATTATCACAGACATTGAAGAGAAATTAAAAACATGGAAGAACTACATAGAGGAACTATTTCAGGATGTTAGAGATATTAACAGAATAGAAACATACCTTGAAGATTGCGGGCCGGAGATCACTGAACAAGAGGTAATCCATGCAATAAGGACCATAAAAGACGGAAAAGCAGCAGGCCCAGACTAGTTGCCTTCTGAAATTCTAAAATTGGTAGAAGAAGAGAACACTCGCCATTTTACAAATCTGTTCAACACCATATACAGAACAGGTATCATATCCAAAGAATGGCTGTTATCAACGTTTGTGATCATTCCAAAAAACATAATGCAAGGCAGTGTACAGACTATTCATGAATCATACGCTAAAAATATTTCTGAAACTGATACATAATAGAATGTACAAAATCCTAGAACAAGATATAGTCGAGACTCATTTCGGTTTTCGAGATAACTTGGGTACAAGAGAAGCACTCTTTGCACTGAACGTTCTTGCGTAACGGAGTATGGACATGAACGAGGACCTTTATATATGCATCATTGATTACAACAAAGCGTTTGATAAGGTACGTCACGAACTTCTCATCCAGCTCCTTAAAAGGAAAAATCTAGACACCCGTAACGTCAAATCATCACGAATCTTTACTTCAATCAAAAAGCAGTTGTGAAGATAGACGGGAAAAACACGGATGAAATAAAAATCCGAAGAGGTGTCAGGCAAAGATGCGTGTTATCGCCGATGTTGTTTAACCTCTATTCAGAAGAAATAAAGAAAAGAGCAATAGAAGACGAATCAAAAGGTGTTGTAATTAACGGAGTGCATATTAACAATATAAGGTATGCGGATGATATTATGCTGATAGCTACTAGTCTGGAGGATTTACTGGTGCTGCTAGACAAAGTAAATGACACTAGCGAAGAATTCGGACTGTCGCTAAATGTAAAAAAGACTAAGTTCATGACATTATCCAAAACAACACAAAATAACGCCCAAATCATAGTAAATAACCAAGCCATAGAAAGAGTTAAGAGGTATAAATATCTAGGTACCATTGTAAATGAAAACAACGAGTGCACTGAAGAAATCAAAACCAGAATAGGACAGGCGAGAGCAACATTTGTGAAAATGAAAAGGGTGTTTTGCAGCAGTGATCTCAGCATAGATTTAAAGATCAGGCTGGTGAGATGCTATGTGCTATCGGTAATGTTCTATGGAGCAGAGGCATGGACCCTTAAGGGGATAGAAATGAAAAGGTTGGAGGCATTCGAGCTATGGATATACCGCAGAATGCTGAAGATTAAATGGACCGATAGAATAACGAATGTGGAAGTCATGAGAAGAATGAGAAAGGATAAAGAGACTATTCATACAGTAAAAAAACGCAAGCTGCAATATTTGGGACATGTGATGAGGGGAGAAAAATACCGCTTACTGCGACTCATAATGTAAGGAAAAATACAGGGACGGAGAAGTGTGGGGAGAAGACGCCATTCTTGGTTGCGAAATTTGCGAGAGTGGTTCAACTGCACCACAAGTCAGCTATTTCGCTCAGCTGCATCACGAATACGTATAGTCTTGATGATTGCCAACCTTCGCAACGAAGACGGCACTTAAAAAAGAAGAAGGTAAACATGCAACCATTTTACAGGCTGAAGTTCAAGCAATTGATATGATTGCACAGTGACTCATCGATAGAAAACGGAAAAGCAAGTCAAACAAAATATTATCGGGCAGTTAAGCGGATTTGAAAGCTCTTGAATCTAGCCGCTGTTTATCCAGGGCAGTATGGAACAACGGCAAGGAACTACTCACCAAACTAGGTAGAGAAAATAAACTTACACTGATCTGGATACCTGGACATACAGAATATAAAGGCAACGAAAGAGCTGATGCTCTTGCAAAACGGCAGCAACGGCCTTCATAGGATCAGAACCAGAAGTGGGAATAGCTTACAACACAGACAAAGAAGCCCTTTCCAGTCATTTGTAGACAAATAATTGAAAGAGTTGTCCGGCCTAACTCATTCAAAGATGGCAGTGAACTTATCAGGAGTGAGAACTAGACAACTTTCTCAACTTGGCCGACAGGAGGTATAGGATGTAGTTAGAATGTACACTGGCCATTGTCGGTAAGAAGCCACATGAACAAGATAGGGCTTTCCGAAGAAACGAAATGCCGCTTGTGCTTGGAAGACGAAGAAAGAATGGAGCATGTTTTATGCAACTGTCCAGCAATGGAAAAAACCAGACAAACAGTGTTTAGAAGTGTTCAAATAACGCTTACAGATTTAAAAAGTATCCAGCCGAGAAAGCTTATCGATTTCATGAAAAGGATCGAGCTTCTGGTCTAGTGAAAACTATAGATGTGGGGTGGGCCACAATAGACCAAGGGTCTGATCCCACTCACTTATAGGAAATACGAATAGATTCTCGTCAAGTAATTAATTTTGATCCATAAATCGACGTTTTTACATTTTTCTTTAAAGTCCACTTTCCCGACATTTTCGAAACAAAGAAGCATTTAGAGAGTTTCTCTCTTTCAAATTCCCGATCGAACTGTAGTCACGGTTTTTTAGATTTTCGCGACTTTTTTTTGCGCTAGCATAACCCAAAATGACTTCTTTTTCAAACATATTCACTCTGAAAAAATTCTGGCTATTTTCCGATTCTGGCCAATCCCAACCAGAAAACTATCAAAGGAAACGTGTGCAGAAAACTTCATCAAAATTAAGTAATTTTTTCGATAATTATCGTGTATCAAAGCATAATTTTGAAAAATCGCACATTTGACGTAGTAACTTGGGAACGGAAAATCGAATCGTCAAAACAATAATTGACCATCGATTGCCTCAAGTGTTGCCTAAAAACGTGGCAACTCAAAATCCGACTAGCAGCAATTTTTACAGGAAATTGAAATTGAAATCAACTTACCCGATTGAGCAATAATCGAGCGGCACTAGTCGCGCTTGACGGTCCAGTTTCATTCTCGACCCAACTGGCTAACTCGGTTTGCTGAAGTCCTGACTTTATGCGAATGAGCGTCACATAACCGAGTCTAACGCGTCTCGCTTGACGACTCAGTCTCATTCACTCATTACTCAGGAAAAAGGTCTACTGGACACGCCAAAAGCCGGAGCCGCAATATTTGGGCCAGGAACCAAATTCTCTGAAGCAATGGGAAAACACCCGGACATATTCCAGGCGGAAATTAACGCCATAAGAAGATGTGTGCAGTTCAACCTAGACAGAAACTATAGAAAGAAAGAGATTGTCATCTTCTTAGACAGTCAAGCAGTGATTAAAGCGCTGAGCTCAATAACAATCAGCTCCAGAATGCCTAGATAGGTTAAATGGACTAGGCAAGAATAACAAATTATCCCTTCAATAATAATAATAACTTTATTCAAATAGGAGACCTAATACAT